>JAJQOW010000248.1:60000-146204 GCA_037975125.1 Latrodectus hesperus
TGACCAATGAGCGAATTTATGTTATTTTAATTATTTTCTGTTTAAATTTTTATTTTAAATTAATTTTTATTTTGAGAAAATTGTTTCATAAGTTCTCAGAACTCTAAAATTTTAAAAATAACCATTTATTTTAGTCTATTTCTAATTCAGTTTGAATAAAATGCATACTCTCTCTCACACATTGAATAGTTGAAAGTAATTTTTGCCAAATAATGTTTTTCATTCTGTTATCCCATTTAATTACCATACAAAGAAAAAAACAATTTTCACATGAAAGTAATCTTGGCTCATTACTTACAAGCCTTCTTTAAATGACATGCAAAAATTAACTTCAGATTTAAAATAAAAAAATGCAATATATTCAAGCTGAAAGCTAATTAAAAAACAATTCACAATTTCGTGCGGTTGAAGTTAACGGATATGTCAGCAGCTTTTATTCGCAACAACTTTCAGAGGAAACCGAGTAAAAAAAACCGGAAATGACTGAAAAAAGATGATGCAAAAAAAAGTGTTTTTTTCCCTTCGACGCGCAAGCAAGACAAAGAACTCGATTTATTTTTATTTTCTTCACAAATGAGTCTCTTAAAACAAAGTAGTGTTAATCAGGAAAAAAACACTTAATTTTGTCTCCACAAAAAAATTCTAATGTCAGTCTCGTTATACAAAAACGAGTTTTACAAATGCATCTTCTCTAGGTGCTTATATTAAATTAATTGCTCGTTCATAATTCCCGCTATCAGAAGAATAGGGCTGCACTTGTGTGGGAAAAAAATTGAAGCCTAAACATCGTATTACGTTTCCGGTGATATATTTCGCCAAAAAGTAGCCCAAAGTAACCAAGAAATTCTTTTAACGAATATATTAAGAAGATTTGCTTGCTTGATAAGAGAAAGAAATAAGTTTTACAATTTTAGCATTCTTTGTAAAAATAAAAACTTACAGCCAAATTTTAAAATTAAATTAATATAATTTTAAAATTAATTAAATTTAAAATTTTCATAATTGATTATTAAAATTTTGGATAAATATAGCAGCATTTGGTACTTTTCCAGTTTGCTGGTGCAAATCTCGCCAAGCGAAAATTAAGTCGCCAATTGGCGACAATACACAGTATACAGATAAAAATTTTTAAATTTATTTATTTAATTATTATTCTCGTGTTCACGCTATGCGTGAAATGATGGGTGCCAGAGCCTCAATTAATTTACTCATCATATTAGATTACAATTTATCGGGTAATGCCTATTTCAAAATCTTATTGTTTTTTTTTTAAATATTTTTTCAAGTGAATTTGTTACGATTATTATTTTTTAAGCTGTATTTTTAAAATCCGAATTTTTCTAGATAGATTTTACGAAATTATTAAATTTGTATAGATAACAACATAGCACAAAATTATGAAATGGAAAAAAAGAGTCGAAATAAAGTC
The DNA here is from genome assembly GCA_037975125.1 of Latrodectus hesperus. Taxonomy (NCBI): domain Eukaryota; kingdom Metazoa; phylum Arthropoda; class Arachnida; order Araneae; family Theridiidae; genus Latrodectus; species Latrodectus hesperus. Next base: position 61,430 of record JAJQOW010000248.1, read on the forward strand.
GTTGACAGTAAAAGGTCGTCACATGTTTTGGAAACGTAACAGTAAAAGGTTACCCGTGGAGATATTCCCTCTAGCGCCGGTTGCATCATTTTTGGCGACTTTATCGCCTGCGCCGGCGAAATGGAAAAGTACCCAACATTTTTGTTAAGCATATTTAAAAAGGAATACGTTCAAACATCCTTAAATGATCATATTTTTTTCAACAATTATCAATGTCTTCTCAATACACAGATCAACTCATAATTATATCCACCTTTCTCGATTGTACGTAACATTAATTTTTAATTTAACTGAACAAGTTACAATTACCGTCACCTGATTCCTAAGAGCTTAAGATTTCTTAGCTAATGTAAGAGACAAGCATGTTTTTTGATTTCTGTATGATTATCGGAGTTCGTTTTGGGCAATTTTCATACTTTTGACTCTTACGAGACGTAAATACCACTGTTATATTGACAAAAGCTTCTTTTAAAAAGTTCACGCACACTATCAAGAAATCTTAATGACCGCTTTCAACAGTTGGATCATTGTTAAAAGTCTAACAGCATCAATCTAACTGCTAAAAGCAGATTACACTGTATTATTAAGAGCAAAACTTAAAAATAAATGCTAATAAAAAAGAATTTATAAAAATGATTAAATGGTTTACTTTTTCACATTTTTATTACGCATTAAAAATGTATACCAGTTATAAAATTCTTTTTTGTTGATTTTTATAATTCACATTAAGTGATTTTATATTAAATAAATCTTGATTTAGAAACTGTAATCACTTACGTAAAGATTTATGCTTGTAATTAATGATTTAGAAATATTGAAAAAATATGGAATTTGAGTTATAAGGAAATATTATGAAGTAAATTTTAGAAATGACATTTTTGATAGAGGTATTATAGAATAAACTCAGAAATGCTCTATGAACATTAGAATATGTTTTAAAGTTTTTAAATAACTCGAAGCTGGGACATCTGCTTCGGAAACGTGAAGTCATTACGCCGCCCTGCTTCACACATGCCCGGCAGCTATTAACAAAAAAAATAATATTAAGCTAATATTTGATTATAATAATAAGAAAGTTATTATATATATATATATATATAAACATATAAAGAGAGAGAGAGAGAAATCTGAAGTTATTAAACACTGAAATTGGATCCCCTACATTCGCTTCGCCTTTCACTGCATTTCGGATGAGGGTTTCATTGAATAAATTTGAAAAAGACATTCCCTTTTTCAAAAATAGATTTTATCGGCAAGTTTTATATAACATTGTAGAGATAGATTGCAGAAAAGGAATTATTTACATATTTTTTCTCTGCCTGCAGGAGTTGTATATAAATGATAATGTTAAAAAGAATTACAATTAGTTTTTCCTTTAAGTAAGTCGAGATGTAGTAATCATAGTTTAGTGGTTCCTAACAAGAAATGAACCTCATAGATTCGAAACCAGGTGATTACATTCCTAGTAACGAGAATGAATTTGTGAGACTCAGAGGGACCTAGTTGTAGAATACCGTTCTCGAAAACATAAGTTCCCGGGTTCGACTCCAGCCAATGCTGGAGGTTGTTTGTTTTTATTTTTTGTATGCATTTCTGTTGTTGTTGTTACTAATGACACTTGGACAATCCAAGCTCGCTATGCGAATTTAAGTCAATTGGGAGCGTCTTTCGTTTTAATCAGAGCACCATGCAGGTGAAAGTACGACTTTTGTTCTTCAAATCCTCCGATAGATGGCAGCACCAGAATATCTACTCCCTCAATTTTGGTATTGGTCTGAAAGGGGAGTAAATTTCTCCAGACCATTGCACCCATGGTAACTGCTCAACGAACACAGGACTTTCGATTCCACAGATTTAACGAGCACTATATCGCATGTACTCGGTGGATCTTTAGCGGCATTGGGAATCGAACCCCGTCCTTCCGGATGAAAGGCCGATACCCTAACCACTAGACTACCACGGACCTTACTTCAGTCGTAGTGGGTGCTTTCGATTTCCACACTTGCAATGGATGTGAATACTGTCCACTATCTATCAAAACTCCCCATGGTAAGCAATTTAGGCTGGCACTCTAAAATATCTTACAATAGCATTAGGCAATTAGATTGTCCCCTATGTGACGTCAAAGTAAGCACAGATCATAAACAATGTGCAGCGGGGTGTAAGCAACTATACAGGAAAAGTTCACATAAGTATTGCACTTTAAGGTATCCGCCTACATTAAAAAGTTGATTTTGGATTACAAATGTGTCAACATTTTTTTATTTGTAAACCTTATACTTGAACCTTTTCAGTTTTAGAAATGGTTTTTCGTTTTCAGTGCGCCAAATAGAAATTAAAGTACTGGAATTTAAAAATACGTCGCGTCTTCTGTAAAACTAAACAGGAAGTTACATATTCAAACCGGAAATTGTAAAGAAATGTGGTATTTTATTTATTTATTTTTTTTTTAAATTTCTATGTTTCTCTATGATGTGGTGATTGATAGCGCAAGTATGAGGCCGTTATTTGGCTTATACTTTCAGAAAGAAGGGGAACATTGTCACTACCACATGCGAAACCAGCCCATTAAAGGCGATTTTCTCATAAATTTGTTTTTCGCAAAATATCCAAACTCCATTAAATACAATATCTCAAGTAATAATGAAGATATTTGTATGAAAATAAACTAAACTCCATGGCACGACAGCCCATGTGAGCTAAGGCCTACAGTGCCCATAACTGTTTTCATGACCGAGGGCCCTGGGGTGCAAAGGATATGTCCCAGTTAGGTAGTCAGCCTAACGTAAGACCCCCAGTGTTTAGTTCCCAAGCATGCTTGGTATTCAGTGAATCGACCCACTGAAGGGATGAAAGGCTGAGTCAACCTTGTCCAGCTCGAGGATTGAACCTCGGACCTGTGTTATGGGGGCGTAATACGCTGCCACTAAGCCACCGTATTGTATGAAACTAGATTTACATATTTTACATACAAATACGATTTTCTATGAAATGAAGTAAAATGTTGAGTATACATGAAGAACTTTTTCATTTAAAGCTATTTATAGGGAAAGTTCAGTAAAATTTGGTAAAATATCCATACTGCTGTATATTTTTAACCTTATTTTTTATCACTGATTATTTTCATTAGATCTTGCTTCATTTCAAAGAACATTGTCACACAAACCGTATGTCGAAATTAAATTAAGATTGATGCATTACAATTTTCTATACAGTCTAGTCATTTTGTGAAAATTACACTGCCAGAAACTAACCAATATTGCAAAAAATGTATGATGTGTGTACTTAAAATTTTTTTGGGGGGTAGTTTTATGTTTTTATATTATAATTTATCTAAAAACATAATAAAAGAAAATTGAAGTTAACTTTTCTTTTTAAAAAAAGCTGGCTTGAACTTCGGTGGATACATTGAATATATTATAAACACTGTGTTCAAAATTTCGATATGGAATACAGTTTTTATTTTTGAAGGTCCTTGGGGATTGACACAGTAATACAAGTTTCACTCTCAACACCGTCAAGGTTTCAGCAGACAAACAAAATACTTTATTTGTAGGAATAAAGCAAATTTGTTCTCTCAGTATTTTAACTAGTTTCCTATATTAGCGAAAACACAAACCAATCAGTGTGTTTGTAAACTGATAAAGTATTCTTTTTTTTTTGAAAGGAAAGTCAAATTGGTGATTAAAGCTTTTCATATTCCTATATCTAGTTCCATTCAAGCTATTTTTATTAAAAACATATAATTTAATTTTAAATGCTACACATTTTTGTAAAATTATATAGATATAAAATTCCATACTTATGTTGTTGTGTTGTTGTTGCTTATGACACTTGGACAGCCAAGCTCGCTATGCCGTAGGATATGCGAAATTAAGTCAATTGGGAGCGTCTTTCGTTTTGGACAAGAGCACCACGAAGGTGAAAGTACGTCTTTGCTCTTTTTAAGGTGCCTCGTCATTTTGAACCACGGTCAGGTGATGAGGCCACACCTTAGCTGGCACCCTCTTCTCCACATCCACGCCACACCAGCGGAAGGACTATGGACGTCCCATATGAACGTGGAGCCCAAGCCATGGAGTTCCGGCAACCCAGTGAAGGAGAGTACACCGTGGTCACCCTCCCAACCACTGCCCGCGGCAAATGATGCTTCACTTTGCTGAGCTTATTGGAAGCGGCGTGAAGCTACTGAGCCACTGGAGAAAAATGTTAGTTTAAAGCTTGAATTGGTTTAAGATTATTAAAAAAGAAAATTTTTTTAATTAAAAGTAAAAAATTTTAATTTCCATAGTAAAAAAGTAAAACATTAATTCAAATGCACTTAAAGAAATGCAATTTTTCTACGTGTAATCCCATATTGAAAGAAATTTTACTATGAAAATATCTGTTGTTACTGCTTATGACACTTGGACAAGCCACGCTCGCTCTGCCGACGGCTATGAAAATTTAAGCCAGTAGGGTGCGCTTTTCGTTTAACTAGATCACCCCGAAGGTGAAAGTACGACTTTTTTCTACGACTCCTCCTATAGATGGCACCACCATAAAATACACTCCCTCAATTACTATGAAAATGTTAATTATATATATGTGAAAATTTATGTTCAGATTTCACGATTTCTATAATTGTTGAATATTTCCTTAATAAAAACATTAAAGGAAAATACTATTTCAGTGATTTATTTTAATGAAATATATTTTCAGTCAACGAAAATGGGATTTGCATAAAAATGTATTTAACAGAGATTGTAGGGTAAGCTTCAAAAATTTTAAATTTTTAAAAAATTCATATTTTTGATTTTTGAAATTTTTATTTTTTTTTATTTTCAATATCCAAACCAAGTTTACTTTTCCTTCAAATTATTGTAATAAATGTGTTGCGATTGTAATGGAAAATTTGGTTTTTAACTGCCATTGAATTGTATTTATTCAATTTAATTAGTTTTTCAGTTTCACAGTCTATTATGTTCAGTATTAAAATGTAAAGTCGCAGACTCCAATGCTAAAATGGAAATATTTTTTCCGCTCATACAGTTCATTATATTGCATCATGATTTTTCAAATGGTTCATATTAAAGTAACTCAGTGACAAACTATTTATTATCATTTTGCTATACATTCATTTTTGCACTTTGCAAGGGTATTTGTTTAATAATACATGTTGTCATGTTTGGTTTGTGAAAAATTTGCTTTTAACATTTTCCTTGAAGTCTTTGATTTTTAACTATATATTGCCTCATTTCCAAAGTTTAGGGCATTATATTCTCTATTTATTAGATGATATCCACTATTTATTGCATTAAATACTTTATTTACTGCATGATATCCCCATTTATTGCATCATATCCTCTATTTAATGCATTATATTTTCTAGTTACTGCGTCACATCTTCTATTGAATGAATGATATCCACTATTTAATATCTAGTATCCTCTATTTACATCATCATATAATCTATTTACTGCATGATATACTTTTTTTACTGCATCTATCCACTATTTTCTGAATCATATCCTCTATTTACTGCATCGTATCTACTATTTATTGCATCATATCCTCTATTTATTGCATCATATTAACTATTTACTCCATCACATCTACTATTTACTGCATGATATCAACTATTTAGTGCATCATATCCTCTATTTACTGCAATATATCTTCTATTTACTTTATAGTATACACTATTTGCTGCATCATATCCACTATTTTCTGAATCATATCCTCTATTTACTGCATCGTATCTACTATTTATTGCATCATATCCTCTATTTATTGCATCATATTAACTATTTACTCCATCACATCTTCTATTTACTGCATCATATCCACTATTTATTGCATCACATTGAAATGAATGAATAATTGACACACTGTCAGAAACATTACTTGATCTACAGCTCATTAAACCATAATTTAAAAGCCGCAGATTTCAGAAATTTTCCCGACAGCTAGACAGAGTTTTCTAAGAAACACAAGTGGTTATTCATAATGAGTAACTCGATTACAATTAAAAATCACTTTACTAAATTAAATTCTAATTAAAATAATTGTGCTTTTAATTAAAAATATTAAAAACTTTCTCTTCAATGGAAAGCATTGTCCTTTACAATTGGAAGTAGGACAACCAAACTGCAACGTAAGCACGCACTTCCGCTTTCAATGCAGACGATTCTCCCTCTTCATTCATAACCAACTGTTGCGCTGGCGAGCTAATGTTCTTTCAAGAATAAATGGCACATGAATAAGTGCGCCTGAATTCCTCACTTTCTCATAAATGTGGCGACTGAGTTTTGTTCTCTGCCATAAGTACTCGTTCACCTGTTGCAAAATTAAAAGAATCTTATTTTCATACACATATCCGAGTATGTCGTATGAAGTAAATAATGAGCAGTTAATTAGTTTACTCTGTTATGGGAAGACTTCTCTTAATTCACGCACCCTGAGTTATTATAGTTTAGCATTTATATAATTAAGTTCTTTTGGGATGAGTTTTACTGTACGGTCACCCTTGGCGCGTTTTTTTTGTGGCGCCAAATTTGGCGAACATTTTTACTAGAGAACCGACAAAATAGTATTTTGGCAACCCTATTTGTCATTAATTTGTCATGAATATTTACCGATTTAACTTCACTAATATAAAATTGAATCAAAAAATTTTATGGATAATTTAACATATCTACTTTATTAATTTAGTATTAATGTTTGAAATCTATAAATCTGCGTTTTTTGTTAATTTTGTAAAACTAGTTGAGCATATTGTTAGATACCAACAATGTAAGAAATATTTGTCACTATTTCAGCTTTTTTTCTTCCCGCCGTTTTTTTCGATCGGAAATTCTCCATACGGTCAACCTTGGCGACATTTTGAAAATATTGCCCAGGGTGACCGTACGGTAAATTTTTACCTTCTTTTGTAATGACAAATAGTAATTTCATTATCCATAAAGTGGTTGTTTCTTTCATTCCAGTTGAGATCATGATTACGCCACTTTTTTAAAATTCTCATTGGTTTAAAATATCCATGACGTCAGATAACGTTTCATCTGCCTCAGTCGTATGGAAACGGCGTCGTACATCCAACTTGTCGACATATTTGTGCCATCCTTGCAATCGTATTTTTTAAGCTGTAGTAAGCAAGGGTAAGTTCACCATCGAATGTCTGCGAATATTGTTGAAGTTAATTTTTTTAAATAAAATGATTTCTCTCGTATATAAAATCCAAAGCATCGATTTGAGGAGATCAATTTTCCATGGATTTAAGTCATTAACTAGTTGGCAATAGAGCAGCAGAAGAAGCAAAGCGCAAAAGACAAGACAAAACATCCACTTTATAGTTAATTTAAATAGGGAAAGACGATTTAAAATTTTAAAAATTGCATGCTCAGATGCCGTATAATCCAACATGCTAAATTTTGAATTTTTTTTTTGTGATGAAGAAATGTATTCAAGACATGACGTATTCTGACGTCTCATGATGATACAAATACTAGGTTTGTCAAAAAAGAAATTTCAAAATAATTCGGCACACGTGCCTTATAATCCATGCGCCAAATTCTGAAATTGGCGATTTTTTGGCAGATTTTTTCTGTATCTGCCAACCTTGTTTTTGTTACGTCATACATTTGGAGACTTACAAGAATTATGCAGAAAATTCTATTTTGGTAATCCTAGTATTTACGTCATCGCGCACGTCACGATACGTCATCTTGGCAACATTTCTTCATCGCCAAAAAAATTCAGAATTTGGAATCATGGATTATACGGCACCTGTGCCAATAATTCTAATAAGTCTGCATCTCTATGACGTAATAAAAAAACCAGGTTTCTAGATAAACAAAAAACCCACCAAATTCAGGCACAGATGCTATATAATCCAGTTTTCCAAATTCTGAGTTAGATGATATTTTTGGAAGATTTTTTTATGTATATATGGCAACCCGGATTTTATTATGTCACAGAGATGGAGAACTATAGAAATAATGCAGAAAATTGTAATTTGACAACTCCAATATATGTGTCAGCTTGTACGTCACAGTACGTCAACTTGGCACAACATTTCTTAATCGCTAAAAAATTCAGAATTTTGCATCGTGGATTATACGGCCTGAGTGCCCAAGCTCATAATTTGGCATGCTGGATTGTGTGACATCTGTGCCAAACTTCCTTAATTAACAGAATTATAAACTAACTGTTGCTTTATTTGTTTTTATTTATTATACATTACATATATTCAGACTTGTATGCTTGATTCTTGAGATCCGCTTGTAAGTCTTCGTCGATAATAGGATTAATAGGACAATGACAGATGTACAACCACAGAAAAATAACGAAGAAAACACCAAGGGCCACTGTGGGAATCGAACCCACACTCCTACACTCTCAAGCGATTAGCGGAGTGATACTTTGGCCACTCATCCATATTATTTATTTATTTATTACATTACATATATTCAGACTTGTATGCTTGATTCTTGAGATCCACTTGTAAGTCTTCGTCGATAATAGGACAAATAGCACAATGACAGATGTACAACCACAGAAAAATTACGAAGAAAACACCCAGGGCCATGGTGGGAATCGAACCCACACTCCTACGCTCTCAAGCGATTAGCGGTGATGCTTTAGACCACTCATCCACGGAGCGCCCTTGCTTTATTTGTAAACAATATCTTTTAAATATTAAGACTAATGCTTTGCTTACGCCAACATTAAAAATTTTCGTTTTCTTTATTTATAAAGTTTTCCTTTTACAATCTACAAGGGCTTTGATTTCCGGGATTCATTTTTAGAAGGTGTTCACGTATTGCAACGTAGAAAATTCCGAAAAACCTGAGCAATTACCCTAACAGATGTACATACAAAATATAAAAATTCAATATCCAACTCATTTTATTGCTTAGTAGACAGTATCGGATATCAGACCTTTTATTCCAAAGATAGTGCTCAAATCATTCTATTTTTGAGATCCTACTTACTTTCTGATGGTGATACTCATGATTTTGATTTGCAAATAGAGTTTCTCTAGTATTCAAGGTGACCAAGTGATAAGATCTTCCGTGTGGAAGGTTTCGAGTTCAATTCAATCTACTGATGAACTATGAAAACTAGAAAGTGCGCTTCTCTCTGCATATTTATTGGGGTGGGTGCTTGAATGTTTTCTGCTTTGTTATACTTTAAAACCGGTCACAACCAATAAAAAACCTTCACGGAAAGCAAAACATGGTGACTGTACAAATGTTAAGCAATTGCTCACCTGTTAGGATGCGTCAGTTATATTTGACCTTGTTTGACATTGCTTGAATTTGTCAGAGACTACTAGGCAGTGGATGTGTTCATCAGAAAGGAAGGGAGAGTTCCAGGTCCATTGTCAATCTCGTCACTTTGTTGTGACGTAGTAGCTGTAACATTCATTTTAAAGACATTTCCTTTTCTTTCGCTGGGAACGATTAACTTCGTTTTTAGTTTTTGCATTGGCAAACGAGGATGACAGCGATTGTCTCTGCAGTACATATTTTCAGGCTTTCTTTTGCACGTTATTCTAATACATCATTTTGTTTCGGAAGTACAGAATAGTGATCTTGTTAAACATTTTTTGCTTTGTTTTATGTATTCTGATATTTTCATGTGCAATAAATATTGTAAAATGCAACGCTTCTCAGCTTATTCTCAATAACTTAAGAAGGATTTGAAATAATAACATATTTATCTATCTACAGATATAGTTACATCGTATTCATTCAGTATTTGGTAAAAATAGCTTTGACATGGATTAGAGGCCCAAATACTACCACAGTTAAACGTTAGAGATTTAGAATAGAGGAATAACATTTTAGCTTCAATTTGTAAATTCATGTGTTCGAGTCTCATTATCGCTTGCCTTCGGTTCAACAGTTCGTGGGTTCGAATCCCACCTTGGGCATGGATGTTTGTAGTCGTTCGGAATACACTTTAAGCCGTAGGTCTAATTAGCCCTCGTGTGCAAAAAATGACCGTTGAGCGACACACAAACAATCGAGTCCCATTATTGAGTACCTGTTAGTAAAGATCCATTTTAGGCCCTTGTCTAATTGGCTTTCATGTATAAATCGTCTATGTGCAGTTACAAACAAATTAATTCAAACTTTAGAACTAAGAATCATTAAAAGAAAACGGACAAATATTAGTTAATATTAAGGAGTAAGTTACGTTTTTGATTAGATTAAAATTACTTTTTGACTCAGATAAACATTTCTCAACCTATAAAATGTTGTTATAGATTCATTTTTTGTAAATTATCTCCTCAAATGCCATAGATGATGACTCATTTGATGTCTCTCAGAGATCTAACACTCCCCTTACTGATATGACACTCGTCCACCCTCTCAGATGACACCTGCACCACTTTTTGAATTGTGTCATGCATCTATATCAATCGCATTTAAAGCAACAAGTTCGGGGACCTAAAAAGCTTTTCGAAAACACTTCAAATCCTCTGCACTCCCCCCTGCAAACAGAGGGCTCCCCTATCTCACTCCAGTAAATGAGAGCGACCACTTTCGCTGGTGGATAGGGAGGTTGCGCAGGAGGAAGGGGGAATTTATCGAGGTATCGAACTGAGGCGTCCCTGAGCGACCCCTTATCTAAAAGGATCTAATAGCGCGGACACATAAAGACAAGAAATCAATGGCAACGGCATGGAGTGGATAGTTAACCTCCGTGTCTATAGACACACACTCTCCCTCGCGAGGGATGCCCTAATAAAACGATTTTATTGGACGCGGAAAACGGAGGATATGGATTTGGGACACTTCCTCCTCAGGAGCTCCTAAATATGACGTCGATGCGTGGAGGAAATGCGAATGTCTTTCTTTTTGAAATTATGTGAAATAGATTGTTTTGAAAAATCTTCTAATGACCGGTGAAAGATGGATAACCGAAATCTTATCCCCTGAAGCATAAATATATAATAGGGAAGGATTGGCCTTGTTTGTGGTACTACTGTCACTTATTGCAGTCTGGCTCAATTAAGATTCCATCTAGGGCAGGGATGGCGAACCTTTTTTGATGTCCCCGCGCACCACAAAGTCATAAAAATTCTTTTCTAAATAGGCAACGTGCCACAATAAAATTTCATTCGAAATGTTAGCGTGGTAAAACTATACCTAAGTATAATTAAATAGGGCGCTCCGTGGCTGAGTGGTCTAAAGCATCACCGCTAATCGCTTGAGAGCGTAGGAGTGTGGGTTCGATTCCCACCATGGCCCTGGGTGTTTTCTTCTTTATTCTTCTGTGGTTGTACATCTGTCATTGTGCTATTTGTCCTATTATTGACGAAGACTTACAAGCGGATCTCAAGAATCAAGCATACAAGTCTGAATATATGTAATGTAATAAAATAAATAGATATAATTAAATATGAAAATAAAAGCAATTCTACTTTAAACTATTTGTTATTTATCAATGTTTTGCAAAAAGCAATATGCTAGGAAATAAATTTCACGTTAAAAACAATTGTTTTGAATATGATTTTTGTTGCTGTACACAAGATGATAAAGATTTAATATCAGGTTCATATTGAGTTAATTTCAACAGTACGCATGCAGAGCTCGACTCAACCGTCATTCTATTCATGTATTTATTTTTTATAAAATTTGACTCTGAAAATAGAGATTCACATGTCCATGTCAATGAAAATATTGATACAATTGCCTTTGCTAATATTTTAAAACAATTAATCACGACAGGAATTGAATTCCATGTAGTTAGAATCTCATCTTCTGAGAATTTATTTATTTTATCCAAAAATCGATTGCTTTCAATAATTTCTAAATCATTGCTTAAATCAACAAATCTTTGGTTCCATATGGTACTTGACTGAAATTCAACTACTTCCATTTCTAATTCATTAAAATATAATCACTCAAGGACTTTTAAATTTAATTTTTCAAATGGTATTGTACCAGGAAATAAAATAAATTTTAAAGTTTCTTCAAATTCTTTAAACTGCGTAAATTTTGCAGAAAATTCCTGAATCAGGGATTGAATTACCAATGAAAATTCTTTCGCTAATGACTATTTGACTTTTCGTGACATTCACTTTCAGAAATTTTTTTTGTATTCGGAAAATATTTATATGAATTTGAAAGAATATCACGTGATTTGACTTCGAACGCTTTGATAAAGTGAAACATTATAATGACTTTTATTAACACTTTGTAGTTTTATATTTAATTCATTTAAGTGAGAGCATTAATCAGTGAAAAAATATAATTTTGCTAGCCATTCTACATCCAATAATTGATTGTATTGATCAATAATGTTCTCATTATTTAGAAATAATTTTATTTCCTCCTAAAAATCTACATATCTTTGCAAAACATTTCCGTGGTTTAACCAGCGTACATTATTGAATAAAAATAAGATATTGTACGACGAGTTAACAATTCTTGAAATTTTCTTTTATTTAGTTATCGTGCTGATATAAAATTGACTAATTTTGTTACAAAACTCAAAATATCCTGAAACATTTTTAAACCTGTTTTGACACATAACGCTTGTTGGTGAATAATGCAATGAAAATGAAGAATTGTGAGTCCAATACGTTTTGTAAATAAATTTATAAATCCATTTTCCCGTCCAGTTAAGCTGCAGGTACCATCATTTGTAACCGACACAATTTTAGAAGGTCAAATTTCTCTTTTTCCATATTATTTAAAAATATTTACCGAAAAATAACACTATATCTATTTACAATAAGCGGCTATATTTTTTAACAAGTCAGTTTCAAAGGTGACGGTTTATTAAAAATGACTAATGCAGTCTGTCGTCTGATTCGAGAGCTGCGACGGCAACAACATTAGAAGGTGAAACTGGTTACGCAAATTTTATCTATTGTGCATCTTTATATACTTCGAGAGAGCTCATGCGATATTTTAATAATAAAATGTATAATTTGACGTCTGTAGTTAACATATACTAAGATAGGTATTCAGTACTATCATAAATTATAAATTAAGTGTAGATTCATAATTTTTAATAATTTCTATCAAAGAAGATAACTTATAAAAAAATATTGTTTTTGTGCGTGCCATCAAAATTTTCAAACGTGCCACTTGTTGCACGCGTGCCATTGGTTCGCCATCCCTGACCTAGGGCACAGTTTGGAAGTTAGATAGCATTCTTCAAATTGAAGGGCACTAGGTTCGATACCCGTCACAGTTGAATAATTGAGAATGGATATGTCGTTTCATGTGCTTTATGGGAGTTTCCCAGAGGTTTCCTTATCTGAAATACGCGAACACGGACCATTATTTATAATTTATCTTGCAGCGCGGATATTAGGATGCATTCGCTGCTATTGAGGCTCTGCAGTGTCTCCAATACCAGCCACTCTCTGGGACGACAACTGACCATCATAAGTCAGGCACTTTGCTTTTGTGCCGCTATGGAGAATGAACAAAGGGGTTTTTGAGACATGCCAGGGAAACGTTATTTTTATATTTCAATGCGTGGTTCTTAAATTTTGTGTTTCAATGTTTTCATGTGCATTTTTAAAAGTGGTGGACACTACATTCGGTGCCACCCTACTTGTCTAGTGGTCAGAGTCCCTGACTACGGATAGGGAGGTCCTGGGTTCGAATCCCGGTTCTGGCATCGATGTACTTTCTCTCTCTCTCTATCCTGTCTTTGTCCTTTCCTTGTATGAATGAGGTGTGAAGGGTTGCCTACCCTATAAACGGGTCTCTATGGCATGTGTGTACTGAGGAAGTCGGACTCCAATCCAAAATAGGGTTCAGTTGAAAAAGGGGAGCAGCGCACCCCATGTTGCAAGCCTGGCTGGCACACGACAACAACAACAATATCATTAAAGAAAAATCCAACTTCTTTGGTATACATCTGAACGTACAAGACATGAATGCATCTGTCGACTGGCTCCAAAAATGTGACGCTCGACGCTGAAAATTTTGTGGTTAAGAGCAATTAATGAAATGAAAGTATGCGTTGTTTGTAAGTATATATAAGGATCTTATTTTTCATATGTTTCTTAAAGAACACATTTTAAATATTTCTTTTTAATAATATTTTATTTATAAAGAAAAAGTTGTTTGATAAAAGGTCAGATCTGAATAATCTGATACATTATTTTTCTATTTTAAAAACTGTTTTACCGTTTGAAAAGAGTTCGTAAATACGAATTCCTACTGTGATAACATTTAACTACTAGGCCAAGGGAAATTTTTAATTTCCTTAATATTCTTATAGGATACGGTTTTTACTTTTTTTATTCCAATGGCGAGCACAAGAGGGTTGAACGCCCCAAAAAAGCCAGAAACTGCTACTCATTGGTCGTTACCCAGCGAGCACCTGTGAACCAAATCACGGAGGCGAGTAGCGTTACCCGCGCCATACCACCACAAACCCGTTTATAGGGCGGGCCACATTCATACATCATCATGGAAGAGAAACACAGAGAAGGAAAGAAACATCCATGCCCAAACCGGGATTCGAACCCGGGACCCACAGCTCAGGAGTCAGGAAAGCTAACCACTCAGCCATCGGTCGGCTTACACGGTATGGTAGTTTTATGTATTTTAATGTTTTCTTTCTTGAATTTTGACTTTTGTTGGATTTTTAATTTCATCAAAATACATGTTTTTTTTATACATAACTATATCTGTCTGTAGATGTTAAAATGTAGTTTTACCTTTCAGGTTCCATTTTATGACCAAGAAAGAGCAGAAAGGAAATTTTCACTTGAAAGACGAGGAAATTTAGGAGAATAATTTGTGGACACTGCTCATATTAAGATGCGATTAGGAATCAGTTTATATATATATATATATATATATATATATATATATATATATATATATATATATATATATATATATATATATATATATATATATATATATATATATATATACATGTATACAAATTAGGTACCAGAAAACTGATAATGGAATTATGAATCGGAGTAAAATAATGGTAAAATGAAGGTCTCTTTTCGTAGTATTTAATTGGCAAAGATTAAAGTTTCACATACATGTTGAGATAAAACAACAACAACATTTGGCTTCTGAGAATGGATATGTAATTTTCATTCGTAGCGAAGGCGTGAAAACAATCTTAAGCCGTCCACTACAATGTCAAAAACCCACAGTTTTAAGAGAAATCCGTCACAAATATTTTTGCTCGAAGTATGAATCGAACCCACGAGCTAATTAACTGAGGCCAGGGCATTAATCATTCAGTTGTTCATTCGACTATTAATTGGAGATATTGTTTTTGTATGTCACCTACAGATCCGAATGCCATTTGATTTTTTTATTACAAGGATTATTTCTATTATATGTCTCGATTTAATTTCCTTTCTATCATGGCATATAATAACAAGTGGTGAAGTGAAATTTTCGTTTTTAATTAAAAACTCGGAAAATAATTCTCTATAATGTGGTGCCTAGTTAATTTCTTCGAGTTAAAAGTTTCAGGTTCGATCTTAGCATTATTGAATAAAATGATAGACTTTAGTTTACACTTACCTCCTTTTGAACATGTGAATAGGATTCTTCATCTAGGAAAAGCCTAAGGCGACTGTGAATATTGTGTCTTTGGAAAAGCTGAATAATTTTGCGAAAGCTAAATAACTGTTAAAAGTATTTTTTTATTACATTACATATATTCAGACTTGTATGCTTGATTCTTGAGATCCGCTTGTAAGTCTTCGTCGATAATAGGACAAATAGCATAATGACAGATGTACAACCACAGAAGATAACGAAGAAAACACCCAGGGCCACGGTGGGAATCGAACCCACACTCCTACGCTCTCAAGCGATTAGCGGTGATGCTTTAGACCACTGGGATTTTGAACTCTTGACTTATCTGATAAGTGATTTCAATATCTTCACTATAAACGAAAACAGTTGAAAGTTAATGCAGTTAAAAATTAAATTTTCTTTTATTTATTAAGTGTGTTGTATTCACTGGCAAAAATGAAAATGTTTTCTTTCGTAGTCAATCCAATGATTAAATTATTACTAATTACCTTGACATAAATAAGTCCTCACACGTGATGTTGCAGAAAGGGATTCTTTTAAATCAGCGGATCCTTACATTTTAAATTTAACTACTTACATTACTATAAATATGAGCTCCAGTGGCTCAGTAGCTTCACGCCGCTTTTCGTAAGCTCAGTAAAGTGAAGCATCATTTGCCACGGGCAGTGGTTGGGAGGGTGACCACGGTGTACTCTCCTCCACTGGGTTGCTGGAACTCCGTGGGTTGGGGACGTGTCCACGTTCATCTGTGACGTCCAAAGTCCTTCCGCTGGTGTGGCGTGGATGGGGAGAAGAGGGTGCCAGCTCAGGTGTGGCCTCGTCACCTGGCCGTGGTTCAAAATGACGAGGCACCTTAAAAAGAGCAAAGTCGTACTTTCACCTTTGTGGTGCTCTGATCCAAACGAAATACGCTCCCTATTGACTTCATTTGCCCTGACAAAGGCATAGCGAGCTTGGCTTCTCCAAGTGTCATAAGCAACAACAACACTATAAATCTATATATTTTTTATTTTCACAGTTATCAGTTACTATTAAATTAAATATTTCCTTTGCTATTGTGAATGTAGTAAATTTTGAAATATATTTTATACTAATCATTTCTATGTCAGTGTCAGCTTTTCGAGGATAACCTGCCTGGTGGGAGAGAAAACATCACAATAGCATTTGGAAGTTAGAAGGTTCGATACCTGGTACAAAGATATTTGTGTTGAGAAAACTTGTTCTTGTTAAACGCAATGTAAGTTACAGTTCTCTTTTACTACTGCAGTGAGATGTAAATGTAAAATTGTAAACTCATATATTGATGCATATTAATATTGAATTTTTTCACCGTTTTACGGTATTTTTTGAGCAGTAGGATAAATATCATCAGAATTAACAGCTTAAACTAGATTGTAAATTATTAAATATTCAGTGTCAAGGTGAGAATCGAACCCATGTTGTTGTTTCTTATTCTTACTGTCTGACGGAGTCAGACAAGATCCGCGAACCCATTGACTGTAAGGAAGTTGAAGACTAGGATAGAATTGCTAAAGAAATCCTCCTTAGAGAGAACCATGCAATCCAAAAGATGCTCAGGAGAAGCCTGATGATTTTGGCACTTGGTGCAGGTGACGAAAGTTTTCCTGCCCTCGTTGAAAGTGAGGCACTTAATATGACCGCTAGCAAGTCTTGAGAGAACAGTCCGGGTACGTCTGTCACACGGGAGGTCAAGGGACAAACCCGGTTTTGATCCCTTGTATCAATCATGGATAGGGGTGTTTTCCACTCCTCCGAGATTTTAGATTTTTCTCGGGAGTATAACTCCATAAAGGTGAGTGTGGAAGAGGCAGTTGCTGAAATCCTGCAACCCTCCTTAGCAAGATTATCTGTCGTTTCATTCCCGTGGAGATTCACATGTGTAGGTATCGTTGACATCATTGATCGGACCCATAAATTATCGAAGTGGCTATTATATCCCTCATTCAGTTACCAGACATGATCACATTGAACTTTAGTTAAAAATGAAAAAGGGGATTCACTGTGCTTAATAGTTAGGATCGGATTGGTTTGATTTGATTGCTTACCTAACTCTGAACACAAAAATTCAATTGAAATAGCCTACAGTTTAAAGTGTATTCTCAACCATCACAAACATCCACAACCCTGAGAGAGAATCAAACCCACGAACTATCAAATTGAAGATCAAATCTAAATCGAAAGAAGTAAGCCTCTGTTAACATATTGTAATTATAAAACGCAGTCAATACAACAAAAATGATTTTAAAAAAACCGTCCCATTTGTAAGTGAGACTGTTCTTTCAATTTCCATCATCTTAGTAATCAGTATTTCCAGAAACTAAAGTGTCAAACGTTTATTTGGGTATGAAAGACATAAAAAAGTAAGGAGTTACATTGTTAAAATGAGTCATTTTTCATTAAATGTTATTCCTTGTTAATTTGTAAAATGTCATCTAATACAACGAAAGCAATTTTAATTACTACACCAGAAATTTAAAAAAAATTAGAAGTTGTATTTTTATGATATTCAAACAATAATTATGTTTTGAAATGACTGTGGAAATATTTTTATCTCTCTTCTGTAAAACAGGTATATTTAAAAAATTGACAGTTGCGTTTGGAAGGCGTTGGGCTGAGACACTTGTGGGGCTTCTCCGATTACAATCTGCGCGACCCTTTCTCTCGGATGGAAATTGGATTTCGTTTTCATATTTTTGTCAAATCTCAAAGAGGATGTTTCGAACAACTAAATGATAAGAAATTCAAAAGCATCATCTAAATACATCTGTTAGTAATGTCATAAAATATGGTAGGGGAAAATTGTGTTTGTGTCCATGATATTTAGTTATTTAGGAAGCAATAAAATACAATATGTGAAATACAATACATTAGTTATTACCTCAACGAAGTAACTGTTAAGTTTAATATATGGAATATATGCATCGATTCATACGTAATTAATAAATATGTAAGCCAAATACAGCATGAGAAAATCTTCATTTCTTATATTAATAAATGAGAAATGCATCTCATGTAGAAAAGATACACCAATTTATGTCTCGACTAGAAAATAAGCATTAACTATTATGCTTATTTTATAGTTGAGTATTTGAAATAGATAAATTTTAAAGTAGATGAGTGAGAATTCTCTCATAATTTAATAAATTAATAGTAAAAGGAAATATGGGAAATTTTCGTCAAAGCTCCTAGCCCAATAGATAAACAATAAAATGAAATACATGAATGTTTCGTAAGAGTTCATAGCGTAATAAATAAAGAATAAATTGAAAGATTCGTCAGAGTTCCCAGCCTAAAAATAAACAATAAATTGAAAGATTCGTCATAGTTCATAGTCAAAATCCAATGTTGCCAAAATACATTTAATTTATAATAATCAAATTAAAACCATATCTAAATTCAAGTCCAAATCTGGATTTTGACTTATATATTTTAGATTAAATTCTACTTCTTTTATTCTGGCTTGATACTTTGGTTTCCATTTTTGGTATGGCTTTGGGGTGTACTGGCTTCTTTAAGACTATGTCTTGGGCCAGTTGAGAAAAGCCATAATTTGTGTCAATGTGCTCAACATCCCCTGACGAAGCTGGCCATGTTGGTACTTCATTCCATTTTATATCTATCTTTCTTTGATATTTTCCTAGAAATTTTTCCAAATATTTTTCTTTGTATTTTTTCATTATTTTCAATGTATTGTTTTCCATTTAGTATTTTCAATGTAATATTCTCTATTTGGTATTTTCACTGTATTTTAAATATATTATTCTCCATCTAATATGTGATTATTAATTTTATAAAATATACTATTAACTATATATATATATATATATATATATATATATATATATATATATATATATATATATATATATATATATATATATATATATATATATATATATATATATATATATAGAGAGAGAGAAAGAAAGAGGTATAATGCATAGTACATTTTATACCATAGAGAGAGAGAGAGGTACTATATATATAGGTACCATAATTTATCTTGGTCCACTAATGGGACGAAGCTTCTTCGGAGTCAAAAGTTAGATAGAAATCAATGTTGAGTCACAAATGTCGCATGTTTTCTTTCTGGCTGACAGCTCTGCTGGGGTCGGTGCTTGAGAGTATTCTGGGGTTTTACTCAGAATACTCTCAAGCACCGACTCCAAATGTATTCTGGGATTGGAAAATGTGCCATACTGTGTCAATGAAAAATGTATTTTGTAAGACAATACTTGGTGTATGTCAAATGACGTAAAGTAAATTAAGACTGGCCACTATCTATCATTAATATTTACACGAATAAATACCATTTTTATTTGTATATAAATATAGTCATAGTTATTATTACATATTGTAATTATACAACAATATTTGAATGCATATTTCTTCTAAAATTATATTTCATGTAAAATGAAAGTGATATTTCAAAAGATTTCGTATAATATGATTATGACACTATTGTTTGACAACGTATCATTTTACATGCAGGGGTTTATGATTTACTTATTTATTCTTAGACTTAACGATCAATCAACATAAATAAAAAGCATGTTCCGAAATTCAATATTCAATTTATTTTTATTCATTTTCTTAAGCTGCCTCTAGTTTTCTTTGAGAAGAGTAACCTTAGAAGTTCTTTCGGTTGATAAAAAAGTTAAGTTTTTACTTTTTTACATTTAATTAAAAGGTATAAAATTGCATTTTTGATGTGAGTTTATGCTTAGTTGCATTTTTGTAGTCATTTGTAAAATAAACCTCTTCTAAAAAGTAGGTTTGCCTTTCCCTTTATTACGGAGAAGGAAAATGAGCCCCCTCACGGATTTTTCTGTAAGCGAAGATGACGAGACTCCTTTTCGAATGCATCTTTTTCTTTGAGTCACTTTTTATTTGGTGGCAGTTTTTCGCAAAATCAGCTGTAAATAAAGTACTCTTATGTAGCTCCATACTTATAAACCATTCATTTTTTTAAAAGTGAAAACAGATTTTTAATTTATCTCATAGAATTTGAAGTAGTAAATCATCTTAAAATTGAAAATCCGGGAATCAATGTTATGTTCTAGTTTTTCTTGTTTTTTAGTATAATGTGATTTTCGATTACTTAATAGATCTGTTTGCTTATAACGACACAAGAAGATATTAAAGAGAGCTAGTAATGTTGGCTTTATGCAATAAATTAAATTTAAATGCTAATATTTATAAACTTTTTCTTAATAAATAAGGTTTTAACAATTTCTTTAACTAAATGAATTATGGCGAAAACTTTTTATTTTTTCAAATTTACATATTTTGCAGTCCTAAAGCATAAAAATAGGTGGCTCAAAAATACATAAAAACATTAAATCAGATATTAATTAATATTAAGCATTATCCTTAATTCAGAGTAATTTAACCATAAATTTTATTGTGTCAAAATTTGAATCAATGTTGTAATTAATATATGATATTCCGCTTAAAAAAAAACATGAAATGAAAACATTATTCAAAAAATAAATGTAGATAAAAAAGGAAAAATTGACAAATGAAGAGAAATGTTGAAAATATACTTACGTTCATAAATTTACTTATATTTATTTTTCAATAAAGAACTTGATAAGCGTGATACTCATATTACTAAAGAATATCATCTGACGTAAAATTATACCCCAACCCTTTTAAATTTTTCTTTTCCAAATAAAAATAATTTATTCATATAATTTATTATGTCTGAAACCCTTAAAATCATATCCTTCGTTATCTGTATTACAAAAGATTATACAAATCCTGAATTCATAAATTAAATAATTTAAATTTATAGAGTTGTACAATTACTTGTTACCCAATCTCTTCATCTACACCTTCAATTTCAACATTTCTAAATTCTGGTATTATTATTTATATTTTCACACATTTTGACGCTCTTCAACATTTTACAAATAACCGTAAAATAATTTTATTTTTAAGAGCATATAAATGCTAAGGGTAGAAACAACTTATTGCTCAATATTAAAAAATTAAATAATTAAACATCACGCTTTCTTCTAGAAAATATGGCACAAAAGTGTGTGATTGTTTTGAATATTTTATTGAGTATCATTGTAAAAATAGTCAATTAGTTTAATATCAATAATCAAAATGATATTACATAGAAGATATAATATAACGTAGCAATTTAATGTTAGGAACTACTTCTTAATAAAAATTGGGGGATAATGTTTAATCAAACTTCTTTCATTTTGCAAAAAAATAATATATCGTAAATAAATATTAAAAATTTGAAACATTGAAATATCATTAAAGCGCCATCAATTAATACAAGCGATAAAATATATAACAGTAAATTAAGTTTGGTTATACTAGAAGTAATAAAAACAATTACAAGATTTTGAACAAGCAACAAGATTTTGAAGAAACACCCATAATTATATGTATATTTACTTTGTTTAAGAAGAATTTTAATAATAACTGTATTTAAAATAACTAAATTAAAAGCGTGTAGAAATTTTTAGTTTAATAAGTAAAAATATGTTAAAGTAACTTGTATTGCTTGAATTGCGAAAGATTTTGAATACATTAATAAAAAAATGTTTCCTATAAGAACAAAATGAAACATTTAGAGAACAGGTGAAAAAATTAAGTGAAAATGAAAAAGGTAAAACTGGAAATTGAGGTGTAGGAGAACTATGAAAAAATGAAAAAAAGTATTGAGAAACAATTTAAAAAAATGAAATAAAATCTTCCTTCTTATTAAGGAACATATATATACATATATTACTTGAAATAATTATTAAATTAATTAATCTTATTCGAAGACATAACTTATTGGATATTGTTACACAGACAGAAAAAAGAATATCATTTTCTCTTTAGTAATTAATCTCAGTTAGGAATCTTAAATTGTAATCCAAGCTCTCCATAATAATTAACTGATTAAGTAGTCACATTTTAGTAACTTTGCAAATTGTTTATATAAACCTAAAGAAAATACATGTATATAGGAATAAAAAAATTTTACTATTACAATTTGTCAAATTTTTAATACCAATAATTGGTGCTACCGATTTAGATCTACCCAATGTAAATAATGGATATTTTGAAGTAACAAAATTGATTAAAATGGTTAATGAATATTTAAATAAATGCTTGGTTAAGATTTTCTGTCATTCGAAAATATTTGAAAGTTGATATGGTGCTCAAATACATTGGATTAAGGAAATAAATAAAATTTGAATGATTTACAGCTGTAATATTTAAACAAAAATACCAATATCTCAGATTTTTTAAATAAAAATGCATTTAATACTGAAAATAAAATCTTAGAGACAATAAGGTTATCAAGGACGTTCAGATATATAAAACACAGCATTGTGTATGCGGCCTAACCGCAGAAAGTTATTCTGAGAGACTCTTGACCTCCATTGCATTTTGCTTTCGATAATTATTTTTCATTGAAAACTCATGTGTTTCAAGCGATTAATTTCGGAAGAAGCTTGAGCAACCAACCCAGCAAATAAGCATCCAGGGGTGAAAACGATTGAACACTCTGAAAAGCGCGCCTCAATATCGCAATGTTAACAAGGCTTAGTCAGTTGTAAGCAATGGTACGTATCTGTTTAACTTGGTTTTTTTCCAACATTTTTCTCTCGTGTTCTAAATGATTCAATATGATTTCGTTTATTCTATATTGAAAAGAATTTTTTGGTTGTGAATTTTTCCTAGTTGCTTAGCATTTTTTATTTTGTTAAAAAATTATAAACAAATTTAAAGGATATTTTATTTAAGTTAATAATTGTTTAAATTTTCTTTTAATCAAAAAATCTTTAAATCAATATATATATATATATATATATATATATATATATATATATATATATATATATATATATATATATATATATATATATATATATATATACAGAGGGTATTAACACATTTTTAGAATGATTTCGATTAAGAATTTTAAAAAAGTAAGTGGTTTGAAATAAAACATTTTGGCAACAGCTTATTATTTGAAGAGAAATATCGTCTGCTACTTTTAAATTTATTCTTTTTTCAAAATGTTGCATGTAAACAAGCTGTGGATTGAGGGATATGTTTTTGCGCTTTCCGAAGAGAAATATTCTTACTCCAGGATTCAAAAACGTTGTGAAGTGCATGGTATTAAAATTTCTAAGTGCAAAATAAGCAACATTATGAATTGAACAGGTAAAAACCGTCCATCGTTATTTCTTCATGGAAAGAAAACTCCAAACGAATATCCGTAAAAAGTACGTACTGTTTCAAATGTTTCTTAAGTAAAATCCCTGGTAACAAGAGAAAATCTTTGAACACAGAAATCGATTGCAAAGTCTTTAGATACATCGGTATCAACAATAAATAAAATAATAAATCAAGATTTACAACTTAAAAAAACTAAAAAAAAACATAATGTTCACTAGCTTTTGCCGAGGCATGGGGCTCAACGCAAAACATTTTGTAGAATCCTGTATGAAAACCATTTAGCAAGAGATAAATGGAAATGCATTGTGACCCTTGATGAAGCATGGGTTTACCTAAATGACTGCAACAAAAAAAGGTCTATTTACTATAGGAAACAAAGAGAAATAAATGTACAAACCTGGTTCCGTCAATGTAAAGAAAGTTTTAGTAATGGGTTTATGATGGTCGCAGGTTTCTCCTACAACGGAAAATTAAAAATAAAAAGAGTAGAAAAAAATGTTAAAATCAACTCCTCATACTCCCAGGAGAAGACTTTACGTCCAATATTGACAGAAGAAATTCCACTTCTTTATCCCAAAGACTTTCAAAGAGTGAAACATCAACAAGACAAAGCTACGAGTCATACTTCGAAAACTACCACTGCATTCCTTGAAAAAATGAAGAATCATACAGGTATTGCATATACACATTTTCAACATATTCTTGTGAAGTCCCCTGACGTTTCACCTATGGACTATTATGCCTTTGGTCTGTTAAAAAGAGCTCTTTCTAAACGCAAACCCACCACGATGGATGGACTCTGGAAAGGAATGGAAAGCAATACCCCTGGAAATTTTACGAAAATCTCTTCTATCATGGAAATCATGATGCAGACTTATAGTCCAGAAAAAAGGCTATCAGATCAAACATATAAAAGAAATAGTCTTTTCCTTTTAAACATTAATTAAACGGCCCCAAAATCGTTCTAAAAATATGTTAATACTCTCTGTATATATATATATATATATATATATATATATATATATATATATATATATATATATATATATATATATATATATATATATATATACATAAAATTATATATATATATATATATATATATAATATATACATAAAATTATAAAATTCAGTATCATTAGATTAAATTATTTTATTATTTTTTCACACGAATGGTATCTATCTGAAAGCGCAACAAAAACTAGCTGATAATATGAATTCAATTGTGAGTAAAGTTAGAAAAAAGAGGGAAACGATTCCCCTCTCCATCCCTGAAAAGAGAAGCAAACTGGTAAGAAATCTATTTGAGGCCTCTTATCTCCTGATCTCCGGCTTGCAGACTTTGAAGACAAAGATTTCGATCTGAAAGATCCTCACTTTCCAAAAAGGAAGGGACGTAATAACCCAAAGTGAAATATCCCATCGTTACCACACCTTCGCCAAAAGGTGGGGGTGTATGAAAGTTTTTACTCTATGCCCATTTGGACATTTGGCGGGATTTAAAGTTTTTTGTTTCGTTCTTGGCTGGATTTGCTTTTTGGAGGTGTTGAGGAAAGTGACATGTGTGACATGTTCTGTTGATGGATGGACTCTGGAAAGGAATGGAAAGCAATACCCCTGGAAATTTTACGAAAAGCTCTTCTATCATGGAAATCATGATGCAGACTTATAGTCCAGAAAAAAGGCTATCAGATCAAACATATAAAAGAAATAGTCTTTTCCTTATTATTATGTCAGTCGATGTAAAAAAAATTCAACTTCCTTGTTATTGCCTTAAAAATTATTTCAAGCTTTTTTTAATATAAAGCTCCACTTTTATTTTTTTATGGTTATAATATGATACATTTTTATGGTATTTTTCTGTTATCGGGCCCATATTTTTACATGACCAAATTATTTTATCATATATATATATATATATATTAGAGGAATTTATATATATATATATTGAGCATTATTACGTATTTCACGTTTTATTTTATATTTGGTGGCATTTTCGAAGCATAAATGTAATTACTCAATATTGCAAAATGGCTAAAAGGAAGAAAAAATTTCAGAATACTAACATATACTCAAAAAATTAGATATTTTAGTTGAAATTAAGCATTTAAAAAGTTTTGGGGATGAGTCTTATCTCGAAAGAAGAAAAACTTCTCTTTTCTCGGTAATCTTATTATTCGTCCTTTTTTACAATATTATGTATTACTTCGAAATGACAAAAGTTTAGAAAAATTTCTTATGGCTGAAAAATTAGATTTCTGAATGCGATTGAGTCACTTCATGATTTGTATTAAAAATAATGAATAACTTTCTTATCCTAAACAAGAAAACTATAGATATAAATCCTTCAGGTAACTTACACATTAATAACGATATCCTTTAAATAAATTATGAATTTAATTAAAAATATAAACAAAAAACAGTAAAAAAAATACACATTAATTAGATACACAAGAAGTATTTAATACTGTACACAATAAACGAAAAACTACGATGATACTTACAATCTATTTTTGTTTTTTCTGGAGTTATAATCTTAACGGTAGGATTGATGCCTATCACTGTAACCACTGTCATCAGATGCCAACCGTACATCTCGTAAATATTCCATCGGGAAGGCTTTTCCTTGGTAGTTGGCCGCGCGACGCACGGGAGAAAACACGTAAACCCCCCTCTCCAACCTCCTTCCGAGAGATGAACATGCAGAAGACAAAAGCACACCTCCTGTTTCACGTTGTTGTTGTTGTTGCTTATGACACTTGGACAAGCCAAGCTCGCTGAGCCTGAATTTAAGTCAATAAGGAGCGACTTTCGTTTTAACCAGAGCACCACGAAGGTTAAAATAGGGCTTTGTTCCAAACTCATCTGATAGATGGCACCAGCATAGGATCCACTCCCTCAATTTTGACATTAATCTGAAGGGGGAGGAAATTTTCTCCAGACCATTGCACCCATCATAACTACTCAACGACCGATCACAGGACTTTCGATTCCATGGAGGATTTAACGAGGACGTATATCGCATTTACTCGGTGGGTCTTTGGCGGCATTGGGAATCGAGCCCGGATGGAAGGCTGATGCCCTAACCACTAGGCTACCACGGCCTATACGTTGTTGAAGATACGGTGATCAGATGTGAGACTTTCTACTCTGTAGAATACTGTTCTACTACATAAACCACGGTTTGCCTAACAGTGGGTACCTAGGGAAATGACGTAGTCATTGTTTGGTTTGGGAAAAAATTGCTCTCGTGTCCCGGAAGTATCAGGTTCGATATGTGACACAGCTGAAAACCGTTCGTGCTGAAAGGATCAAAGCAGGTAGTTTTTACTATTTCTGGGCTGAGGAACGAAGAGGACAAGATCAGCTCAGTTGTCTACCTCGTTACTTGACCATGGTTCAAAACATTGAGCTGGTTGATTAGGTTCAGATCCTAAAGTTAACAGAAAAAGGCTAAAGAAAATGTAGGATAATAATTCAATTTACTTTTAAAAAACAGCAGCATGAAGTCATTTTATGTAAATGATGAAATCATAGAGGATTAGAGTTACCTTTCACCCGGAGAATGTGGGGGAAAATCAGGGTGGCCTTTTTCTAATTCAAAAAGAAGATTCTTACTGACTTGTGTGCTGTTTGATTTTATTTAAGTGTCTCATTACCGTTTTTTTTATTTGTAGGGCACATTCCATCGGAAAAGAAACATTTTAAGAGAATTACAAACATAGACGCCGATCAATGACTGAGTGATTAGTGTTCCTGACTCCTGAGCTGTTGGTCCCGAGTTCGAATCCCGGTTCGGACATGGATGTTTCTTTCCTTCTCTGTTCTCTCTGTCCTTTCTTCCGTGATGTTGTATGAATGTGGCCCACCCTATAAACGGGTTTGTGGTGGTATGGCGCGGGTAACGCTACTCGCCTCCGTGACTTGGTTCACAGGTGCCCGCTGGGTAACGACAAATGAGTAGCAGTCTCTGGCCTTGTTGTGGCATAGGGTTCGTCACCCAAGTGAGCCCGCCGTTGGAAAAAAAAAACATAGACAGTCGAATGTTTCTTGGATCGAAGGTGAAGGAGCTCTGATCATTGATCTCGGAGGTATTTATATTGAAAGCGATGGCATTTCAGACATTTTGGACTTTATGAACTGCTTTCGTACTTAAATGGCGGAAACGTAGAGAAATTACAAATAAGTGCTAACATTTAAAAATATTAAGCGAAATTAATATAAATGAAGGGAAAAAAAAACGACTGTCACTTACTTTATAACATCTTCAGGAGAATTACTGAAGAATTACGCTTTACAAAAACTAAATTTATAGTTTTTAGTTGAACAGAATAAAAAATAATTGTACCATAACCAAAAACGTGAAAGAAATAAAAATACATTACATAATCAAGTTAAATTCCTTAACTTTGTGGTGTTTGAACAAGCTATACTGCTATTTTATTCAAACAATAGAAATTTATCCCATGCCAACAGTCAAAATGAATGCTGTGTCTTCACATATAAAATATCTGGTATAAAAAGTTGAAAAGTTTTCCTTGAATCGTGCACCCTATTCACAGACAAGGGCAAGGAAATGTGTTGTCTCAAGGTTGAATGGAATGAATTGTTCTTGCTATATTCTATGACAACAAATGATAGATACATTCTTATACTACATTTATTGTTCAGAAGAAATTTAAAACATTCAGGTGTTCATATATATATATATATATATATATATATATATATATATATATATATATATATATACTTGTACGAAAATTAGTGTGCATTTGATAGAACTAAGAAGAATATAATCATGCACATAATATTTAAAGATTCCATTTATTACAAAATCTGAAAACCAAAATGATTAAGAATTTGTTTGTTTGCTTGAAATCAAAAGCATCTGACAAATTACTCTGACTAGTAAATCGATAAAAGCACTGCATAAGATATTATAATATAATAATAAATAAAATAACAATATTTTCTGAAATCTATAAATAGCTCTAACGAATAATTGAACTGAAAACAGAAAATGTTAAACTTTTTAATATTGTTAAAAAAAAATTAAATTCTATATACTTTGAAAAAGCAATGGATATCAGACCATTTGTGGTGACACAACGGAATATTATAATTTTTGAAAGTTTATTCCTTTTTATCATCAGTTCTACAAAAGTAGCTAGAGAATTTAAAAAATAAACGCTTAGTAGATACGTAAATTATGTGAATAATTATCTCCTCACACAGATATGAGATAATAATAAGTAATACGAGGGTTACCCTGAAATTTTTGAGATACGCGCAGACGAAAATTTACAAAATTAAAATAACGGTTTAATTTTAAAGTACAAAGTATTTTAACACAGAAGACGGTTTTTTACTGACTTACTTCAACTTGTTTAGCGTGGAATAAATTTTAAACAGAGGAGAAAATGGAATTGATGCGAGAACATTTTCGCGCTATGATTTTCTTCGATTTCAAAGCAGGATTCAATCACGAAGAATGCGTTCAACGGTTGCAACTAGCATTGGGTGATGAATCTCCAGATACTGCTACTGCATTCAGATGGTTTAAAGAATTGAGAAGAGGTCGCCATTTTGTTCAGGATGAAGAACACACAGGAAGGCCGCCGTCGGCAGTCATCCCGGATAATGTGTCTGCCATACGAAAAATGTTAATGTATGATAATCACTGTACCTATCAAATGATACAGAAGGAACTTAACATTGGATCCGCAGCCATACACAAAATCATTCATGAAGAATTACATATGAAAAAAGTAGTTTGCCGTTGGGTTACCCATCATCTAACTGAGCATCAAAAAGAGGAGCGTGTCAGAATCAGTAAAGAAACTCTTAATATGCTGAATGATGGTGGCCTCCACATCATTTTTAAAATTGTAACAGGTGATGAAACGTGCATACCGTTTTTTGATGTTCCAACACGCCAAGAAAGCAAAGTATGGGTCTTTGAAAATGATACCACGCCGACAATGGTGAAAAAACAACTCGCACTGAAAAAAGTGATGCATGCCGTTTTCTTCAGAAGTACGGGATGGGTCAAAGCCATCAAGATGGTAGGACAGAAGACAGTAACAGCAAACTGGTATACCCCTTAATGTCTTCCAGAAATTCTACAAGAACTGAATGTTAGGGGACTCATGCTTCACCATGACAATGCATCTTCACATACAGCCGGATGAACAGTTGAGTTTCTTAAATAAAAACAAATTAAAGTGATCAAACATCCGCCGTATTCACCTGATCTAGCTATGTGGGACGTTTGGTTATTCTTTAATCTAAAAAAGAATTTACGTGGGCATCGTTTTCATTCAGAAGAAGAGATTGATGTGGCTACAAATGCATTTTTTCATGAAGAAATGAATGGGTTGACGCATTTAATCATTGGAAAATTCGTCTACAAAAGTGCATTGATGCTGGAGGAGACTACTTTGAACACACCTAAAATTTTGTAAGTATAACTTTAAAAACCTAGTTGTACCTCAAAAATTTCAGAGTGGCCCTCGTAATAAAACGTTTGACGTTTCTTGTGAAGGAAAAAACCTGAGACATTAAACTATTTTCAATTTACGCGCAAAAAATAAAAAATAAAAACTCTTTTAATGGAAAATGTCCCGGTTCTATTGATGAATATTAATCTAATATACTTGGGACTAACTTAGAAATTATCATGAAGATACTTAACAAGAATCGAACCAATAAACCTGTATAAAACATAAGAAGAATCAGTCCTACCTACTATTTGGTAAAGAAACTCCTGCTTTAGGATATTTAAACAAAAAAAATAAGAATACTAGTTTTAAAAAGGTTTAATTTTAAAATCTTAATGTAAGAAACTTGCACAATTGCATGTTTTCAAATCGTCCTTTAGTATTATAAAAAAATCAAATTTCTAATGAAATGATATTTATGTATCATTTCATTAGAAAATATGTGTATCCGGAAAGAAATACGTTAATATAAATACAACTGTAGTTCTGTCAAGAATCTTTTTAAAATCAAACGCTTTCCAAAATATTTAGGTAGTGTTGAATTTTTTTCCAACGACGTGCAATTGGATGACGAACCCTATGCCACAACAAGGCCAGAAACTGCTACTCATTTGTCATTACCCAGCGGGCACCTGTTAACCAAGTCACGGAAGCGAGTAGCGTTACCCGCGTCATACCACCACAAACCCGTTTATAGGGTGGGCCCCATTCATACAATATTACAGAAGAAAGGACAGAGAGAATAGAGAAAGAAAGAAAGTAACATCCATGCCCGAACCGGATTCGAACCTGGGACCAACAGCTCTGGAGTCAGGAACGCTAGCCACTCAGCCATCGGTCGGCAGTGTTGAATATTACACATACCATTTGTCATTGGTTATTTTTCATTTAATCTATTTCATTGAATAAGTATATATTTGTATTTGAGAATTATTTTTATAAGCGCTTAAACGTTATTCAAGGATACAACAGTATGCTTAACTCATAACTTATCTAAATCTTTATAAATGAATCTTCATTTATTTTCCTTGTCAAGGATTGAATTTGCAACGGGTGCACAGAATGGAGGGTTCACTTAAAGTATCCTCTAACGTTCGAGGTAATTTTATCTTAAAATTTAATTTTAATTTTCTTTTTATCTTTTTCACATAAAAAAATAGAATGCAAAGATATAAAATCAGTCAAAATTTTAATTACGTATATAATACGTTTTAGAATATCAATTATTTTTTAATGAAGACGTGGTCTCTATACTTTCCTTCTCTCTATTCTTTGTATTGCATTTTGTTTTATTCTTTTCTGTGTGATTTTTCAAATTTTGTCTTACTAATTTTATCGTTCTTCCTGTTGCATCTTTGCAATTACACAGCGGCGGTAAATTTTACCGTACGATCCCCCTTGGCGAAAATTTCATAAAGTCGCCAAGGACGTATGACGAATTTCCGATCTGGAAAAACGGTGGGAGAAAAAAAATGGCTGAAATAGTGACAAATATTTATACATTGTTTTAACCTACAAAATATGCTCAACTAATTTTACAAAATTAAAAAAAAGCAGATTTATAGAATTCAAACATCGATGGTTAAATAATAAAGTTGATATGTTAAACTATCCAAAAAAAGTTTTGATTAAATTTATTAATATTAATGAATTTAAATCGGTAAATATTCGTGAGAAATTGATGACAAATAGGGTTGCCAAAATACTAGTTTGCCAGGTTTCCAATAAAAATGTTAGCCAAATTTGGCGCCAAAAAATGCGCCAAGGGTGACCGTACAGTAAATCTGATCCCACAACAGCATTTGCAAGGTATAAGAAGAAGAGAGGAAGCCATTTCCCGTTGATGTGACTTTTATCAAGAGACTATCAGCCGTCAATATATTCCATTACATTGAATGGCAACAGTGTCTAAAACACTGAAACCAAACATTGAGAATGGGAAAAAGCTTTGACACCCCTGCAATTGTTCTGATGGGATTTATATTTTTCTTAGTCTCTTTTCCTCACATACACGCAGAATCATTTAGATACAATATCTCAAGGAATAGGGTCTGCACTTCAACATAGATGTTTTAAATTTATATTTTGAACAGTTTTGCTTACTTTTTAATAATAATTGTAACTAGAAATTCAAAAGTCAGAGCTTTTTCTTTTATTTAAACGTTCATGGATTCGACATTAAGCGTACGAGTGGAATCACAGATGCCATTGAATTCAGAACTGTCAAATTCTGAACTTTTTTGGCGAATAAGAAATAATGCCAGGATGACGTATTGTGACGTCTCGTGGTGTCATAGGTTGGCCAAGATAGAATTTTATACACAAATATAGATATCCATCTCTGTGAAGTAATAAAAACCAGATTGCCAGATAAACAAGATAATCTGAAAAATCACCAAATTCAGAATTTGGCATGTTGTATTTTGCGGCATCTGAGCGGGAGTGGCTTGGAATGCATTTTGAACTGCAAGATCCCGGCAAATTAGCATTCATAAGCAAAATATTGGAGCAATGAAGCAAGTTTCACGTTATTCATAAAACATTAGCAAAATCTTGCTTGACACATTCATTATTTTCCCGTAATTAAATGAAAAATTATTGAGATGATGAATAAAAAACAAATGACACATCAAATTGTCTATTTACTATCAATTTTATATTTCCTTCATGACTTTTTAAGAAATGGTACCAAAAAAAAATTGCTTAGATGTACTTTACAAAAAACTGTGTAAATAAGTTTGAATTATATTTATAAACATTAGGATTTCCAGATATAAATTTATTTAAGGAGTATTCAAACTGTCATATTATTATTCTTATTAATGTACACGGGTAACAATAAAAAGAGATTCAAAAATTATAAACCGTTTTGAATTACGTCCTAAAAGTTTTATCCGACTTCCGTATTGGAATCCGTGGACACGCTCTCGTTAAGATCGCTGTAAAACAGGTTTCTCCTTTCACTTAAAACCATTGCTAGAAAGCTCTCTACTCCCTTCTAAAGAGTTTGCGCTTTGGATTGCCTACATGAACGCTTGTATTAAGTAGTGTTACCTATATATATTTTGAAAATCGATGATGCAAATAAGACAAATGATTTGAAAAACAGTAATAACTACAGTAGTTGGATTGCTAAATATTTATTTGTTGATACTTTATTTTATTTTTGCTTAATAAACTCTTTCCTATATTATATTTTTATTGTTGTCACAACGCTATATTAATATATATATATATATATATATCATATATATATATATATATATATATATATATATATATATATATATATATATATATAATATAATATATATATATATATATATATATATATTATATATATATATATATATATATATATATAACAATACTTCGGAATAATATAACTCTAATCTCTAATTCAAATAGTAAATTATATATTTACTATTTGAATTAGAGTATGGAAGTGGAAGTATTATTTATGGAAGTGATTTAGCTAAGTTACACCATCTGGGATTAGAAACAACAACAAAATACTTCTCTTAATCTGTATCTGTAATTTGTTGATGATTACCTTTCTAAACAAAGTAAAAGATGCCATTTTAAAGTTTAAAATATTCCTGAAATTTTAAAAATCTTCCGTGTTTTAATCTTTAAATACTGCTCAATATTAAATATAAATAGTCATTATAAAATGATGGATTCTCCGTAAGAATTATCATGACAATACGAGGCATTGCATAGCAACTAGTAATCTCAAATTATAGACTCTTTTTTATATTTTCCTCCCAATTTAATTATTTAATTAAATTACACTTTCATTTCCTGTGGGTTTTTTTTTCATATTACGTAAACGAATATTTTTGTATGTTTCTTTCCCATTGTAACTTTGCAATCAATAAAAGAATGCAGGATTTAATTTTTTTGCTTCAAAATGATAAATTAGAAACATTAACTAAAGGCATATCCAACTAAATTTCTTAAACTAATTAAAAAAACTAACTTAATTAAAAACTTCTAGTTATATTTTTACACAAATACTTAGTCCTTAAATCTCCAATTATGGTAATCTCGACACAATGTTCACTGTAGTAGAAAATTAACAATACATTTTTAATAGCATGTTTTAAAGTTTCGCAGGTATACAATTACCATTGAAATTTAGTTTTCAATATTAAAAATTTTTTCCTAGTTTTTCCTGAACTTTCTGTCAACCTTTCATAGAGTTTGCAATAGATATTAAGAAACATTAATAAAATTCTAACCGCATAACCAGAAATAGCAATATTTTTCTCAGTATGCTTGAATAACAATATATTTCAGATTCACAGACTTAGACAATTTAGCAGTAATATATATATATATATATATATATATATATATATATATATATATATATATATATATATTTCACAGCGTGCTACTGCTAAATTGCCTAATTCTGTGAATCTGAAATATACTGTTATTTAAACATACTGAGAAAAATATTGCTATTTCTGATTATGCGATTAGAATTTCATTTTTAATTTAGTTTTATCTAACTTTAAGAGTATAGAAATAAATGTACTCTTTGTATTGAACTTATTAATGCAAGATTAAAAATAAATCAGAATACTCGCATTTAAGCGTTTACCTGGTATACAAATTCTGACATTATTATATAAGAACCATTTCCTAATACTTAACGCAAATGTTATATTCATTTCTAATTTTTTATCTATTTTGAGCCAGATATTTTTAAAATACGATATTAAATATTCTTATAATTAGAAATATTAGTTTTTTAAATGGACAATTCTCTGTTTCCTGACAAAATATTTTCTTGTTTAAAAGCAAAGCAAAATAATTTTATTAAATTTCAAAAATCTATCTCTTTTTCCAATCCAAATGAAAATGTGAATATTTGTGAAGTGTTTTCAAGAAAATTTTTACCAGTCTAATGAAAATGAAACAGAAAAAATTTATTTCCCCACCTGAGAGATTATAGCTGTTAGCAATTAAAACATATGTAAAACGAGCAACTTATCGTCAATTTTGCATTTATTTTTCATTTAGAAAGAGAGTTATTCATTAAATAATATAAAACAGTATAATTTTTTATAAGCATATTTCTACATAAAATAATATTGAAATAATTATTTATAAATAAATATTTTATTTGGAAAAAAACTTTTATATACATATAATTGACTCTCTTATCATTTGATAAGAAATTGTAATTAAATAAAGTTTGATAAGTTTTATTGGGAAGTAAATATAATAAAATTCTAGCTTATGATTGACTAAGAGTCAGCTTT
This sequence comes from Latrodectus hesperus, assembly GCA_037975125.1. Classification (NCBI taxonomy): domain Eukaryota; kingdom Metazoa; phylum Arthropoda; class Arachnida; order Araneae; family Theridiidae; genus Latrodectus; species Latrodectus hesperus. The sequence continues at coordinate 96,968 of JAJQOW010000248.1, forward strand.
GATTACATATAATAAATTCTGTTATCTTATTTTATTAATTTTTTGAAGTTCATTGCAAAATATTTCAGGAAGTTTACCATTAAAATGAAAAAAATACTTGTGTTCATTAAATTATATTTAGCTTTGGCTACATATCAAGTATACTAGTTATATCGATATATATTAGATTTATATCGAATTTTCCACATATATTATACTTGTGATTCAATATTAAGAATTTATATTATTATATTTCAGTTATTGAATATGCATTTAATTATTTTAAATATTAAGTTCATTAAAAATATTGTTAGATCATAAAAAAATCCATTTTAAATTCCTTTTACACTTTTGCGTTAATGTAGTGACCTTAAATTTAAAAATAGAACAATAAATACCTGGGGGTGCTCAGCTACAAGTGGCAACTCATATCGTTTGGTATCATATTTAATTATTTGGCCTGATTCTCATAATTAAGTTAAAATAATTAGCTCGAAAGAGAAGACATGTCACTTTTTGTTTCGAAAGAATAATTCTGTCAAAAAACGTCGTCAGTACACTATAGTCACGCTCAAAAAGCGCGTTTGGACTTTTGTACACCCCCACCTCCCAAGTAAGGGGGGCTAAAACCACCCAAAAGAGGGGTGGGGAGTGACGTCGGATCCCTGCCATTGGTCGGGAGAGAGAGGGTGACGTCAGGCGCTTCATAAATATCAAGCGGTCCCGGATCCAGAGCTAAGTTGAGTCAGCAAAAGTTTTCAGTCAGGAGAGAAAAGAGAGAGGAGGCCCTCCGCACAGAAAATGCTGACGGATGCGGGACTTTAGCTGCAACCGTAGCGGTTTTCGCGATTCTCTTCCCCTCACACGATGATTTTCGAAGACTGTGCTTCTCGGGGTTCGGCTGGTGTTCTTCTTCTACCAGCACAACTGCCTGCCTTTCGCTGAGGAGATTTTATTTTCGAAGCTTTTTTCTTTTCTCTGCCACCCCACTCACTTGTTCGTGTTCTTCTGCCTCTTTTGCTTCCGAGTGGGGGACGGCCGACCCCTGTGTGTCACAGAGGGGGAGGCAGTGGAGGAGGATGCTCTACTAACTCAGGGGCTGACTGACCTAGAGCGGAAGAACCGGCAGAAAAAAAATGAACGAATGAAGTAAGCATCCCTCGTCGTTGGGGGTCTTAATTGAGATTATCGTCTGCAGCGGCCCCAGAGGAAGGGGAAGGCACTGGAATTTGAGTGATCGACAAAAGGGGACTCAATCGAATAAGCCTTAATAGGTCTTCTCCATCCCCACACCGTGAAGGGGATACAGCCGCACAATTTGTGGTGAGGTAGTGGTGTGAGAAAAGTGGGGGTGCTGCAACCGTGACTGAAAGAGTCTCACCCCTGCTTATCAAAGGAAGAAAGAAAAGCATATATAATTAGCAAATGTGATTTAGGCTGGTATTTATGGATGTTTTACATGTGTCTGGCAGTAACTATTAGGACAATGTATAAGTCAGATTTTTCTCAAATATTTTCTGAATGACTCGCCAGTTGAAGAGAAATGCTAAATTTTTAAAAATATTCACAGATACACCTGTTGAAATTCAACTGTTTAAGTAACTCTTATAACCACTGGAATTAATAAAATAATTAAAAAAATAGGCAATTAGCAGAACATTTGAAGAAAGATTACACTTAAGTGAACATTTCTTTGCTGAAACCAAAGTTAGAAAAGGTCTTTTAAATCTTTCACTGTATATGTGTTCAGAATGCTGAAATTTAATATTTGATATTTATGGCATCAATCAACTTATCATAAGCAATTAATTTCTTAATTTTTGTTGCTAAAGAAGTCAGGAATTTATTAAAGACATTTCTTGGTTAAAGAAGGAACGTGAAAAGAATTTATTCTTTTAGAAACATTTCCTTTTCTTCAGCATTCAGCAATTAAGTTCATACATTGAATATAATCAGGTGAGAAAAAAATTCTGTTTTATTGATTGTGTTACTTTCAGTAAGGGTAAAAACTGCTTTTCACGATTTCAGAGAAAATAAATTAAAATAGGAATCGAATTCAAAAGGGGTGCTTTAGACTGACAAACAAGAGCGTGAGCACATGTTCCCGAAAAGCGACCCTTGAGAGTGTTTCTTGAAGAGATGCCAGGGGCGGCGTGATCCATCGGTTCACCTGCCGCTCTCGACTCGGACGCTCCCCGGCAAACCTTCTGCCGGCGTTCACCGTCGCTGCGCCGGCCTGTCTCTGCGACTACGGACGGGGTTTGGACCCAGCCGGACCCGACGGGCCCGCCCCCCTACTACCCGATGATGGAGGCCAGCTCAGAGAATGCCTCCGGGGTGGACTATGTCCACGAGTTCGATCTCGAACACCTGGAGGAAGTGGTGAAACAGGAGATGCATCGTGCCAAGTACGGCTCTGGCGTGGCGTTGGGCTCTTGCGCCACGCCTCACAACAGCATGGCGGTGCAGCATCTCGGAGAACATGCTCAGCACCACCATCCGCACCAGCAGCACCACCAGAATGGTGGCTATGGTATGAATTCCGTCATGGGATCCTCCTGTCCAAGGAAGCCTGTTGTTCTGGCAGCAGCGACGCCACCAGATACACCCCCATGCCACGGCATGCCACCTTCTCCTGCGTTTGTTCCTGCCGGTACGACACCTGGACCTCTGATGGACGACGGCATGCTGTGGCTGACGCAGAACCTCCGCTATGGGGCGTCGAACGGCAACCAAGACGGACCTCTGGACTTGAGGCCTCCCCAGTGTGCAGCAGACATGGAAGCATGGCTCATCGCCGGCGGGCGCAGAGACTACCCGGAGGTGCAAGGTGTGCCCCCGACATCGCGCGGGGCACCGGGCCACCACATGGACCACCACTCGCACCACCTGATGACCACCACCAACAGCAACAGCAACAGCAGCAGTGGCAGTAGCGGTTGCAGCTCCGTCACTTCCACGATGGGTGGCAACGCGTCCAGCTGCCACAGAAGCGGGGGTGGGGACATCCTTGACGATGACCAGCTCATCTCCCTGACTGTCCGGGAGTTGAACAAGCGCCTTCACGGATATCCCCGCGAGGAGGTAGTCAGGATGAAGCAGAAGCGTCGCACCCTCAAGAACAGGGGGTACGCCCAGAATTGTCGCACCAAGCGACTCGCACAGAGGCATGAGCTCGAGTCCCGCAACAGGCTCCTGCAGGGGGAGATGGCCAGGCTGAGGCAGGAGCTGGAACGGGCCTGCCAGGAGCGAGACTTCTACAGGCAGCAACTCCACGCGCTCAGAGACTGTGCCGGCGACCCAAGGTCCATGTCCAGTGTGTCCAGTGGAGGGGCGGCCAGCAATCCAAGCTCACCGGAATTTTACCTCTGACGCCGGAGCAGACCCTTCTTTGGCTAGGCAGCTGCCCCAGCCATACTGTGCTGGAACAAAGGTAATAAAAAATTACTGAATGCTCACTTTTTTCAAACGATAAGATCTTTGTCAGCCACTCAGTGAAAGTGATCTCATGGATTCACAGATCTTCGAAACTAGTGTGTCATGGAACCCTCTGATAAGGGATAGTTGAATAAATGATCTAGCAAATTCAAGGCTTTGAAAGTGAGGAATTACTGAACTGTCTAATGACAGAGTGTAACAAAAATAAAGGAATGAATAATTGAGGGCAACCAAAACCACTGATCAAGTTTCACTCATGAAAGTTCGACTTAAATTAATATTCTAATAATAGTGTAGGAAAAAAAAAATAAAGTATATTTTTTAAATGCAATCAAAGTTTTGATCATCTAATAATATAGATTCTAACCAAAATATAAATATTAATCTACATATAAAATAAAATCAAAAAATATACAATATAAATAATATAATATATAGTCAAGGCCCTAGAAAGAATAGATTACTGAACTTTCTATTACTAAAAGTACTCTGATTATCTTATATATACAAGCTTAATCCTCTATACCTTAAATATTAAAAAGAATTTTTATATTTTAAACAATATCAAGTAATACTAATTTATTGAAAAAAAAACGAACGAGATTTTGTCTTTTACCACTGCAGTCTTTGAAATATTTATTAAATTCAACGTTTTCTGGGAACTATGTATTTTTTATCATAAAAATTTCTGTACTTTTATTTAAATTTTATTTTTAAAAAGTTTTGAATTTAAAAAGAAAGAGAATGCTAAATTAGAACTGTTTATTATCAACTGTCATAAAATATCAAATTTGATTTATAATGGCTATTTAATTTAATTTCTTTGATGCTTAGTACATTATTTATTCAAATATGTTTAATTACACCAATTGAAATATTGTATTTTCACAACTTTAGTAAGCGATAATCATGTTTTAATCAGAAGCACTTGAAAAACTGATAGTTATTTTAAACCACGAGATTGAAAATAAAACTATCAAATACTAAATCAAATGGGATATTCTACACCAATTTTTACCTATAAAAATAAAGTGTGGAATAATTATTCAAAAACAAATTAAAATTTCGTTTATTTAGCAATATAATATTAAAATATGTTCTGAATTAACATTTTATAAAATTTTAAATTTAAAGCTACTTATTTCGAATGATTTCTACATTTCACAAGAGATGATTTGAGTTCAAGTCCCTTGACAAAATACGAATTTTGATCAATTGACTTTGTGGAATCTTCTAATTATGCACGTAGAAGATGAAATTCTTTTAATGTGCATCGTGAACTTTACAAAACTAATCAAACTATTACAAATAATTTACTATTGTAAAATATTATTTAATATACAAATGACATTTACATATATTTTTACATTTAAATAATGTAACAAATCATATAATTATTTTTATAATATTCTCATTATTTTAGATAAGTGATCCAAATCATTAAGATCAAAATTTTGATTCTGCGATAAGTATAAGTATTTATATAAGAATTAAATCATAAAATTTCATTTTTATGAATACTTGATTTCACTTCAATTTTCAAGTAAATGCAGAAGAAAAAAATTCATATAACCCGATTTGAATACTATTTTTAATTAAAATGTATTAAAAAAGTCTTTAATATAAGCTTCAGTTATGTTGAAATATCCTATAATAATAATAAGTATGTATAATAAATTACTAGAAAATTGAAATTGATGTTTATATCTTTTTGGGGTGGGTATAGATTTAGTTCTTTATTTATTATTAAAAATAAGTAGTTTGAGGATTATTTTCTTACCTTTTAGAGTAATTGGCATGTGAGATTAAAAATTGAATATTTTTCTCAAAAATAAGATTTAATATTTAAATGTAACAGCGCTTTAGTAAATTTCGCAATCTATTTAATTTTTAATTACGTGTAATTTTTGTGATATAAATTACACTTCATTATTTATATTTATTTAAATGAATATAAGAAATAATTAAATATTATTTTAGCTTATTATGACTTCTAAACAACGTGTTTTCAGTTTATTTAATTATTATAATTTTTTAAAGCATGCTAATTCTAACGATGGTTTAAATGTAATTTCATTTAGATAAATTTATATAACTCTGATATTTTAAAAAAAATTTTATTACCAGAATAAAAAATTAAACTTTATCTTAGTTACATTTTATAAGGATTAGGATTGAAATTATAATTTTAATTATTTCAATTATCTGACAAATAGAAAATCATTTTCTGTTAAAAATAACTAATTTATTATTCTAAAGTTTTAGCAATTAAAGTATTATGCTTTTGTAGAATTTTAAATAATATTGATAGTTTCAATAACTTATTTTTTTCACAAGCATAGAAAATCAATCCTTCTAGTGTTATATTTTAAAGAATAATGTATGTATGTGAAGTTTTAATATTGAAACTATCATTGTCATGATTGCAATAATTACAAAATTAGCTTTTTCTCTGGAAATAATTAAGGAAAACATAATAAATTATACTGAAGTTTAGCGTTAGGATGACCACTTAACCCGAAAATATTCTTCGCACCCCAGGGGCTTCGGTCAGGAAAACGGACATAAGCAGTGGGTGGCTATGGTTCACTAGTGAGCTCTAGTCCCACAGGTTTAAATTTTTTTTTATGACAAAATGTAAAATATTAAGTAATTTTTATTTTTATAAATATAATGGGAAATTAATCATTCTTAGTTTTACATTTTAAAGAGTTGTAAATGTATAATTTTTATATTCAAAATATTTTTAAAACCATTAATAGTTTTTGAAATTCGATTGAATATGATGCATAATGTAAATAGTTTATTTTTCTAAAAGTATTTCAAAGACTGCTTCTCTGATTAAGTTTTCCCAGCTGTAACTATCACTTAATAAGAAACAGTTGACGTTACCTATAAAATATTTCCTTTATTCAATCAAACATCAAGAAACTATGCTGCATTCTATAATCAATAGGTTAGTCAAAAAATTAACTCCTAAAAATAATAACACTGCGTTTCGATTCAGAAAACTGAATTTAAAAGAAGTGTTTTTGTTTTAAATATACCCACTTAAATTTTCAGGAATTATTTTTTAAATCTGATTTTAAATCAGCCTCTCATTCAGGAAAACGAACTAATCTAGATTAACTTCTTCATTCCTGGAATTTTAATTTAATTAAGGACTTACTTACTTCATTCTAACTTTCTCGAACTGTTTTAAAAATTAGATTTAATTTAAATAAATTAAAATTTAATAAAATGTAAATAGTTAATTTAAATAATAAATTCCAATATTACATTGCTTTAAGAGAAAAGACAAATTTTATGAAATTAGTGTTTTAGTTTTTTACAATAACATGTTATTAATAAGCGGAAACACTTAACTAGATTACGTTGTAATTGCTTAAAATTATTTTATGTATTTATAAATCTACCTGTAAATGTTTTAAATTTCTATATGATTTCTAAATTTAAATTACAAATAAAAAGAGTATAATAAAATCATCAAATTTTATTTACGTCAAAAGATTAAAACATAATTTATTTCTGTATAGTAATTATTTATTTCAGAATTTTTCAAAAAAAAAAAAATAATAATAAGATTTAAAATAAAATTTTTATTTATTTATTTTTATTTTTTTGAAGATGGACTGTCACTGAATGGGTTGAAATCAATATTATGTAATTTTATAATGCTTTCATACTAAAGTATATAATATTTAAATTTACAAAAATAATTTCAAAATGTTGGCATATTTTCTGTCTTTATAAATTATAAAAAAAATTAAAGTAAACAAGGTTAAATATTCCTTAAATTATTCCTTTTCATTATTGTAATCATTTATAGTTTCTTATAGTTCTCATGACTATATAAGAATATTTTTAAGTGATAAAAGAAAAAAATGAACGGATGAAATTAAGTACTTTCAGGAAATCTGGAAACATGTTTTTCCGGTTTGCCTACAGGTTTCCTTACTTTTCAAAGCCTTGGATTATTTAGATCGTACTTCCTACTCAAAAACCTCCTGGTGGCGTCAGACATTTATTTTAAACAGGGCTTCAAGCACAGCGGCTGAAGTATTCAAGTGCAAAGTGTGAATTTGGCAGCCAACCAGCCAAATTGGCGTCGACTTACAGGGCTCAACAACAAGGCGGAAAACGAACAATCCTTGTGTACCATTTCAAAAAGCCATCACAAATGCAGAAACTTAAGCTACATTCCAAAGAATATAAGACACACATTCCTCGGAACTTCCGAAACATACCTCCAAAGAATCCAAAAAAAAAAAACTCAAAATAGAACATTTTTTTGGAACATGTTCTTTCATTTTCAGTCGAAAAAGGAAAGAATCTTCTCTTTCATTGCTTAACTCATTTGTTGGTTGTTGTTCTCTCTTTTAGAATTCTATAGTTGCGACTACCTCTTTAAATCGAGGGGGGAGGAGCTCGTCCGGTGACGTCACAGGGACGATGTCCCTCGCTTGACAAACGATCTCAGGTGAAAGGAAGAGCTGGTCGAGATCCAGGAAAACGTCATCCCTCCCGTGGAAGCACAAAACAACTTGAGGTTGTACTTCTTTGTAAACGGTAGTTATTCTTGAAATTAATTAGCTTTTAAAGTCGGGCTGCCTTTGATGGATGTCGCAGTATGCATCAGTGTCTTCTTCTGAAAGATAATTTTTATCCTCAGATAAAGAACACAGCAACAGACATGATATATTTTATGACGTATGGCTGTCTCTTTTTTTTAAAGAAATAATTTTTTTTCACATATACACTGCAACATTCGCAATTAAGAAAATCTTTCTTGAGCAAATGTTTATTTTTGGAAGAGGAAAAAAATTGCGAGAAAAAAATATGAAATAAATTATATCAACTCATGCGATTTTTTATTAGCTACGATAGTGAAAAATAAGATAAAAGACGTGATAAAAAGTGACTTAACTTATTATGCATTAACTTTATTATTTATCATATTTTTTCTATAAAAGAGGTTAAAATTTTTTTATCTGAAATAACTCTATATATTATCGATATTTCTTAAAATTACAAGGAAACTAGTTTTCAAGATCTATTTTAAATACATTTAGTTCAAATAACGTTTCAAGAGTTAAAAAGTTTAATAAAAATTATGCATCTTAAAAGAGATTTAGAGTCATGAAATATATATATATATATATATATATATATATATATATATATATATATATATATATATATATATATATATATATATATATATATATATATATATATATATATATATATATATATATATAAGCCCGTTGGCTTATTGGTAGCGTTTTACGCTCCCATGACACAGGTTCCGAGGTTCGATCCTCGGGCTGGGCAAGGTGGACTCAGCCTTTCATCCCTTCAGTGGATCGATTCACTGAGTACCAAGCATGCTTGGGAACTAAACATTGGGGGTCTTACTTTCGGCTGACCACATAACTGGGACATATGCTTCGCACCCAGGGCCCTCGGTCATGAAAACAGTTATAGGTACTGTAAGCCTTGGCTTACATGGGCTATCGTGCCATAGAGTTTAATGTATATATATATATATAGTATATTATTTCATTCTCTTTATATACATAATTTTCCAAAATATTTCAAAATTTCAGTAATTTTATTATTTTAATTCTCAATTTAAATTACTTCAGTGTCAACATGTCATTTTTATCGCAATAAAGTTAAAATGAAGAATTCGTTTTATGGAAAACAGCTTAAGGTTTTTTCATAGCTTTTAAAAAATGAATAGATATGCTTTTAAAAAGCGCTTCGCTAGTTTTTTTCTCATCAACTGAAATTAGGATAAAAGAATATGAAAAAAAACTTTAAATATCAAAATTTTAAATCAAAATCAAGACTGGAAGGAAAATCTTAAATCACTGAGTATTATTGATTGATTGATGGCTCCTCCCCCTCATTTTTTGGAATATACTGTGTACATATATTGAATACCGGTGACTTGTGCATTTCTTATTTAACTATTTATTGTTAGATGTAGATATGCTCAAAATGTAATTCTGCATTTCTTTCATTGCTTGTAAATTGTACAATCACTGTCTGTGTACATTTAACATTTCTTACATATAGAAACCACATTTTCTTACTTGATGTTTCTTACAACGCTTTTCTAGATCAATTCCATCAATTTTGCTTAATAATCTGTAACAACGCAATGCATCTGAATGTTCATACATTGCTTATAAGTAAATATAAAAAAATTACGTTCCAAACAATTCCCTTTGCTCGAAATTTTTCTTTGAAAATTTGGTCTTAAGAATAAAAAAAAGTATTTTAAAACTCCGACGTGGTGGGATTTTTAAGGAGTGTGCGAATGTTTTTGCTTTACAACATAAGTAATGAATACACACTCATTTTCATTGAAAGGGATAATAATCAAAGAATATTTGATTGATCAATGAGAAAAAATCCGGTCGAAAGGCATGCTGGGAAAATCACAAATCAGATAGTGGAATAATCATGCTTAACGTTTAAATCATTAAAAATAATAAAAAGAGTTCTAAAACTTGTCTTCATTTATTAAAATGCATAAGAAATACTCTTTTTAAATGGGAAAGTTACAAATAATTTATTATTCTTAATATTTATCCTATTTCTCAAATAATAATTTATAAAATTTTAATATCACTCAAAATCATTTCATTATAATATTATTGTACTGGAATAGGCTACTATTTTGAACTTATTGCTCACTTGTTGTGCTGTTGGTAAATTCCTCTGACCACCCACCCATTTTGTTGTGACATAATCCAAGGTAACTGCAATTTACTGTACTACTACCTTTATAATAGAGAACAAAGAAATCTGGTTGGGAAAGTTGTGTCTCGCTTCTGAAAGACGACAGGTTCGATACCCTGTGTTAGCCTAGATTATTATACAAAGAAGGCCTTTAGACGTTAAGTCAACTTTAGTGTCCGATGTCCTTACATTAAGGAAAGAAGAGTACCAAGATTAATCACAGAATGTTGATGACGTATTGAATGTCTAAGGGGTTAATAATCATTTTGGGCGTTTACATGTGTAGAAGAAAGCGCTAGCAAGGCTTTCGATTTCATCTGTGGATGGCAGTTCTGAATAATACCAAGTTTTGTGGTATTTAAGGGTTATAATCGACATAAACAGGCAACCAGAATTGTATGATAAGGAACTAACCTGTGTATGGTAGGTAGTAGTACAGTGCATTGTTTGCTGGTTTAAGTTCTCAGTGCAAAATTCCATGCTACTTAACAGTACTAGATACTAAATTTATTATTCTAGTACAAAATATATTAGATTCTAGTACAAAATAAACTTTGTTCAAATTCCATATTTATCAATGGATAAAAATCAAAAATCAGCTGTTGTAATTTATGATCCTCACAAAATAAATCAAATTCCTTCGACCAAGTATTAAAAATATAAAAAAAAACAAACCATAGATCGATCGCACTTTGAATCTCTCCTCCTCACCAAATTATACTTTGTTACTTTCTCCTTTCGATGGGAAATATTTAATTAAATTAATTTTTTCAGTTTCCTCAAAATAACAATCTTTTGTGTTTGTACTTCAAAAATTCATTTGCAATATGTAATGTGAAGAAAATATTAGCGCATTGGATTAAATTCTCAATACCCTAGAAAAATGAATCAGCAAAAAGTGGGTGGTAGGTTTTGCTATCAAAAATAAAGAAGACAGCTTAAAGTGAGTAATATAAAAAAATATACATATCTTTTATTAATCACGTGCAACAAAACCCATACATTTAAAATAGCTAATACATTAATGAACATCCATCTTAAAATATCAATTTGAAAATTTGAAATTAGTAAAATATGGAAATTTATTATCGAAATAATGTAAAATAAAAATATATTTTAACATATTTTACAGTTAAAGATTTTCAGCAATATTATAATTTCACGATTGTAAAATACGTGATAACACCACAAAAACTCGTTATAAGCAAAATTCTTGTTAACCACTTTCCCTTCATAGCAAAATTCTTGTTAACCACTTTCCCTTTATAGCAAAATTCTTGTTAACCACTTTTTTTATAGTAAAAAACTGTACTTATATTGTTTCCCATCAACCTTTTTCCCCCATAAAAATATGTTGTTTAATGATGTGTTTTAAATCCATATAAATTACAAATGGAGTTTTTATCTATTTGCTACAATGAAGATATAAGTAAACTGTTTCGTTTCTGTTTCATGTTTTGAAAAAAAAAAAAAGATTAAAATTTGTAAAATTCAATGACAAAGTAAGCACAAAAAAAAAAACTAATTACTTTTTAACAAAATTAAGAGAAAAATAATTTACCAGGTATATAGTTTAACATTTAATGTTTGTTATACTATATTTTAATGTCTTGTTTTAAAGTGTTTTGTATGTATGAATTATTACTCTGAATTTGTAATTTTTTTAAATGCTTAAACAATATTGAAATTTTTATGTTGTAAATATTTGTGGGTAAGGTTGGTTTGGGAATAATTTCCTCCTGTTAAAGCAAATCTATAATTATGATTTTCCAATGTAATTATCATTTTAAAATTTAAATATTATATTATAATTGCATGGTATGTGTAATTATTTATTAAATTATTAATATTAATTATGCTATTTTATTAGTTAAAACATTATATGAAATAATTATAATGTTTTACTAATAAGACTAATCAAATAATTTGTTAAAGCATATTTTGAGTGAAATAAGATGGATTATGTTATATAATTAAGATTATTTTATCATCTTAAACTGTTGAGAAAGAATTTTTAAATTTATTATTGAATATTGATATTTTGTAATTTTGCATATGCACCAGCTTCATTTTTGCATTAAAATTATTCAAGCTCTGATGTACATAATTTTGATCGCCTTACTCCCGTTAAACAAGGACTTAAAGTGTGAAATTTACGAAAATTTATTTTAATATTAAGGAAAATCTAACTATCAAATTTATTAGTTTCATTACACACAAAATCTTTAATATTTACCAAAGTATTAATATATATAATGATATTAAATAAAGAAGTATCAAAAATTTAATATAAATGGCAAAAAATGACATTAAATGGAAAAGTAAGAAACTTTATCATTAGTTTCGTTAGATGAAATCTGTAATATTTACTACAGTATTAATATATATATTATAACATTAAATGAAAGTATATAAAAGTTAATATAAATGTCATTAAACAGAAAAGTATGAAAATTCGTGATGAGAAATCACTATGGCTTTAAATAATAGCATTTGGGGTAATTTTATAAATATAGAAGTATAAAAATACTGCGAGGCTTTATTCTTTAAAAATTCACCTTATCTTTCGATTTATTGAATATTTGAACGGGAAACAAATTTGATAAATATTTGGAGTTTTTCCAAACATAAAAAACAACTAAAACGGAAACGAATTTTCATATTTACTCAATTTTCATACTTACATACTCATTTTTAATTTGAGTAAATAATTCCTTCATATATTTAATTGTTTAACACTGAAAGCGTAAACATTCATTTATTAAATTTATATTTTGATATGTTATTGTATAACAAAATCTTATAGATTCCTGAAAAGTTTAAATGTGTACCCTTATGTAAGAGTTGATATAAGTACTATAAAAATACTTTTTAATAATGAATTTTTCTTAGGAAATGACATTTTTTCACGGAATAAATTTCATTTTTTCTTCTCATATTTAAATATCTGATGTTGATATTTTCTATTCTATACAAAATTAAAGTATATAAAAGCATAATTATATGTATAGTATACATTAAAATTTGTAAGATTGTTAATTTTTGAATTCAATTTTTTCCGATATAGTTACTTTAATATCTATTTTCGCATAAATTGATAAGGGATCAGAAAAAAGAGAAAGTTATATAAGCAGATGTAAAAATTTTACTACCATTTGTTTCAAATAAATCATCATTTTTAGAAATTGGTGATAAATTTTATGTTTTAAGTTTATAAATCCTCTTTGGTTTTCCAAAACTAAATAAAACTTGTGAAATTTTGAAACAAGTTTCAAAATTGAAAACTAAAGTGCAAATTATCTCACTTCAATTCCTCTAATGAAGAAATTTTTCTTAACATTTCTGTAAATAGTACAAATAAGTAATAACAAAGCAAAGATTAATAATGTGGACCAAATAAAATTAGATAATTATATAAAAAATAAGTGGTTAATTAAAAATGATATTATATGAAATTAATTTTCGTTTCACTGATGATAAAACTAATGAAAGCTCGAATTGAGTCATAAAAAATGCGTCACAAAAATTGTTTTACGTAACGTATATATACTAAATAAAATTTGTAACACTGGTTTTATTATGTTTTATTCTTTAAGCAGATTCTCAGTTGTGTAACTTGTTATAAATTTTAAATAAGAAACCTTCACAAATTCATCTCAAAGTATTATGTTATTCTGTGCTTTCATATGCATTCATCAACCTCTGTGGGAGACCATTAAATGCATTTGGCATTTTACCTGAGGCATAAATTTTTCTTAAACCAACATTTATATATTGATATCAATATTTCTCAGCTGCTTAAAATAAATGATTATAAAAACAATTATGGCACAGCTGCCGTATAATCCAGCATGACAAATTCTGAATTCTTTTTGGCGATGAAGAAATGTTGCCAAGATGACGTATTGTGACTTCTCGCGATGACGTAAATATAGTTTTTCAAAATGGAATTTCGGAATGATTGTTATAGATCTCCCTCTCTATGACGTAATAAAAACGAGATTTCCAGATAAATAAGAAAATCAGCCAAAAGTTTGCCAAACTCAGAATTTGGCATGCTGGATTATACGGCATTCGTGCCACAATTAAACTACAGAAATAGAAATTCAAGCTCAAATTAATCAAAAACGAATCTTTTATTTGTCTTCAAATTAACCAAAATAAAGACTTCTAATGATTAGAACTATTTTTCTTATATATAGACTCTTTAAAAAATGTCATGAATTTTACCTACTTCCCAAACTTATGCAATGTCTTACGAAATACATTTCATGCAATGTTTGTTAATTTCTTCGCATGTGTTCCAAAGTGAAGCAAAATTTGGCAGGACCAAACTTTGCATTAAACTATTACTTTTTCCTGTTAAAATTTTTCACTTGTATACTTTTTCTTTTTCACTTGTTGTATTTTGAATGAATTGTTTTTAATGAGAATTGTTTCAAAATGGCTGTTGCAATAGTTATTGGTAGATGTTAAATATGAATAAAAAATTCTTACGTTACAAGTTTGGAAAATTTTATTTATTCGAATTTTCTTTAGAAAATATACATAACTGAAATGAAATGTTATTCGCTTTAGTTATCATAGAAATTTTTCATCCAAGCAATCTTTACATAATAATAAAATTTTTTATCATTATTTTACTTTTAAACATTTTTATCATTTTTATATAACAGTAAAAAATTTTTTTATCATTATTTTGTTTTTAAACATTATCATTTTTATATAACAGTAAAAAAATTTTATCATTATTTTGTTTTCAAACATTATCATTTTTATATAACAGTAAAAAAATATTATCATTATATTGTTTTTAAATATTATCATTTTTATATAACAGTAAAAAAAATTTTAGCATTATTTTGTTTTTAAACATTATCATTTTTATATAACAGTAAAAAATTTTTTAGCATTATTTTGTTTTTAAACATTATCATTTTTATATAACAGTAAATTTTTTTATCATAATTTGATATTTATTGCAATATGAGAAATACGAATGTTGCATTAAATATGAATGAATTTTTTTATGTTCCAAACTGAAATCTTCCTTTAACTGAGTTGTTTTCAAAGTATGCAACACACGACGAATGCCTTTTCCTTTCATACAGCAGCTTCACATTTCGTTATTCAAATGACATAAAATGTTGCCATAAATATGATTGTGAATGTTGCAATAAAACCGTATGTGAATGTTGCAATAAATACATATGTGAATGTTGCAATAAACACGTGTGTGAATGTTGCAATAAATACGTATGTGAATGTCGCAATAAACGTTTTGAATTATATTAAATATGAATGAAATTTTTTTATGTTCCAGACAGAAATCTTCTTTATTAAAATAATTACTTGTAAACTTTGAATATGAATAAACAACCCTCATGTTTCAAATTGAAATTTTTATTTTTAAAATGTTGTAAATATATACATATAAAAAATAATAAATGCCATTTCTCCACTTTATAAAAATTTTAAATTTCAGTACAACAACTTTAATACAGTTGTAAAATAATATATCAGTTTTTATTTTCATGATGCCTATATAAATGCTGAAATAATTAATGGTGAATATAAATATAAATAAAGGCTTTTTTCAATACCAAATTTGAAACTGCATCGCTTTTAACGCACCAACAGAAGGTATAACAAAATGATATTTACCTTTAACTTTATAGTTCAGTACAGTAATTATTTTTTTAACATTCATTTTAATAAATAATCAATAAAATAATTACTAGATGAAGTTGAATAAGAATAAAAAAAGCCTTATGTTTCCAAACTGGAATTGTTTATTTTTAAAATGTTTCAAGAATATATAAATAAAAACAATATACACCTAATTTTTTCTTTGTAAAAACTTTAAGTTTTGATTCAACAGTTTAAATTCAGCAGTAACATATCAGTTTTGATTTATATGAAGGAAATATAAATCCTGCAATAATTTATTGATGTGTGAATATAAATATAAATGAAAAATTTTAATGTTATCAATATGAATTTGAATTCTTTTCATTGCAAAAATAGTATAAATTTGTAAATTCTATTTATCTTCTTTATATCAAATTTACATTTTTTAATGTTGTTGTTGTTGTTGCTTATGACACTTGGACAAGCCAAGCTCGCTATGCCTTTGGCAGTGCAAATTAAGTCAATAGAGCGCGTCTTTCGTTTGGATCAGAGCACCACGAAGATGAAGGTACGACTTTGCTCTTTTTAAGGTGCCTCGTCATTCTGAACCACGGTCAGGTGACGAGGCCACACCTGAGCTGGCACCCTCCTCTCCCCATCCACGCCACACCAGCGGAAGGACTTTGGACGTCACAGATGAACGTGGACACGTCCCCAACCCACGGAGTTCAAACCACTGCCCGCGGCAAATGATGCTTCCCTTTGCTGAGCTGAGATATTAAATACAATGCAATTATTTTAAAGACAATTTGGAATTTACTTTTAATGAAATGTTTCTACAGCATACAAATAAAAGATAAAATGCATTTGCTTTTCATAATAGCAATATAATATTTGCAATAATAATTTATGGATGCTGAATAATAATAAAAAAATTTGTTTTACTGGTTTAGATATTGTTTTTGTTTGATTTCCTTTTAAAAGATGATAGAAAATCTAATGAGACAATTCTTAGGAGTTTTTGATGTGACGCTTCTGTGTTCATACTTGTAACTGTGCTCTAATTAATAACTGAAAGATATTCTAATGATTATTTAATTCCTAAAACTTTTAATTAATAATGTATTTGATACGTTATAACCAAACTATAAATGAAGTTTTATTGTTGATCTTTCAGACACTTGCAGTTTCATAAGAATAAATTAAAAGCATTCAAGTATGATATCATGAATATTTTTACATCAAAAATTGCATTTTATTAATTTTTCTATAAATTTTTACCATTTAAGTATCTAAACTTTACGGAGAATAAATCAATCAAAATTAATAAGTTTTTTTAAGTGATCAGCACAACTTTTTGAAGTTAATAATCATATAAAAATAATTAAATAGTTTTGTCAGATTCATTTCATACTATTTAAAGAAATTCTACAAGTTTGTTTCTAGTTTTTATTAAATTTTATTTCTTGCTTATTTGGAGACAATATGCCCGGGTTTCAGTTTTAAGCAATATTATTTTAAAACTGAAATTATTCAAGCCTCATAGCGTTATATCTTTATGGGTACATGAATAAAGTTAGAAGCAATTGGTTCAGGCATATAAGATTAAATAAATTTTTCAAAACACATTTCCTAAGGATTTATGAATAAATTATACAGAATTTTTTGGAGAATAGATTTTTTAATTTTCGAAAATAAAAAACAAAGTTTTGTCAAATTTAAAAGGATTTTAGCTTCTTTGGGGTTCTTCTTCTTCTTCTTAAAATTGAGTTTGTATGGCATTGGGCACCTCTGCTTTTATCAGCATTTTGTACCGTTAACTCCAAACCCAATGTTTCCTAGTTCCAGTGGCTCGGGTCATCCACTTTACTAAAAGTCCGATAACCCTTTCATGGAGTCTAGGTGTAACTCTCTAGCATGGATGAAGCCTAAAGAAGTTAATTTAGGGAGGGCAAGAGCCTCACATTCGTCAATGATAGGCTTGGCCGTTTCCTCTTGCGTATGACATTTCCAGCAGATAAGGTCTTGCTGAAACAGTCCCATCTGATCAGAAAGTCAGTCATGCTAGGAATAGCTTCCCGACTTTCACCAGAAGATGGTTTAGAGGTAATTTTTACCTCAAGTGAAGGATTCATTGCTGCCCCTTTACAAGATTGCCTCTGAGTTCCCTTGTGTTTTTCAGCAAGGTCTACTTTAGAGGCTTCACCTGCAAATGCAGAAAGGTTTGTTACTTCTTGTGTCTTTTCAGCCACAAGATAACAATTAAAAAGCTCAGGTAATATAAGTCCACCCAGCATTGCCTGAGTTACTGGGCAAGGCAAATTACTCTAGAAGTTCGCCAAACAACTAGAGGCTCCGTTAAGACACCAATACCGCGGTGCCAATTAGCCCTAGGCACGGATCGCATAACACCAGGGTTTACGGGAGCTGGTTCGCGGCCTCTGATTCTATATTCAAGGCTATCCTGTCATTCCTACAGGACATTCGGCTATCCACCACCTGCCGACGCGCCTGGTGGCTGTGCTCAAGCCCCAGGAAGTTACACGTACCTAGTTCCCTGGTTACCCCTGGTTCCAGGTTCTTTGGGGTTCCTTTCAAGTTAAATAAAAGCATTTCATGGAATTGCGAATATACAGTTGTTCACTGGTGACGTCATCTCAATTATACGGATAGATTTTCTTAATAATATAACATATATAAATTAGATTTTTAATAATAGTTACTTCCTCATTTAAATAAAATTTCTTTAAAATATAATTTTTGTTTCAACTTCAAAATGTATTTATTTCTATATTAATAAATTTAACTGGAATCCTTCCATAATGTTACGAAAGTATTTCATATTAAAACTAAGATTTATTTGTAATAAAATGATTAATGAAAGTTTCTTAATTGAAATTTAAGTATTTCCATAATATTTATCATAAGTAAATGCATTTGATTGATTCCCATGGCCACAGCCATTGCTAAACAGTTTTCCAAAAATATTTAAGGACATTTCAATCATACATTAGGTCCTAATATTATCTGTCATCCTATTTTATAATTATCAAATGGTTTAATTTATCATTTATCGTTTAATTTAATAAAAGTAATCTAAAATAAAAATGTATAATCAATTTTGGATCAAGCATTTAATTGTTTGGGTATTTGAAGATGAAAAGAATGCTTCCAAAGAAATAATAAATGTGTTTTAGTTGTCATTGAAAATAAAAAATTATCTTTTTTATGAAAATTTGTATTCAACAATTGTTTTCAATCGAAAAGAGTAGTTAGCAACTATTATAAATCATTCTTACTATTATCAACTATACTTGTTGTTGTTGTTACTTATGACACTTGGACAAGCCAAACTCGCTATGTCGTTGACCATGAAAATTTAAGTCAACAGGGAGCGTCTTTCGTTTTAATCAGAACACCATGAAGGTGAAAGTACGATTTTTGCTCTTTTTTTAATTCCTCCGATAGATGGCACCACCAGAGGAACCACTCCCTCAATTTTAGCATTGATCTGAAGGGGGAGGAAATTTTCTCCAAGCCATTGCACCCATGGTCACTGCTCAATGACCGACCACGGGACTTTCGATTCCACGGATTTAACGAGCACGTATATCGCATGTACTCGGTGGGTCTTTGGTGGCATTAGGAATCGAACCCCGCCTTGCCGGATGGAAGACTGATGCCCTAACCACTAGGCTACTACTATTCTTAACAGCTATAACTAAATTAATAATAACAATAACAGTCATTTAATTCAAAGTGTTTTTATTATAAATTCATATCTTTAACTGTTAAGAATAATTAGCAAGCATGGAATATGATAGTTAAGATTGCTAATTATTCTTAGCAGCTGTAATTAATAAAATAATTTCTAATAGCAGTACCTTTTTTTTACTATGCAATTTTATTGTAATTTTTTACATTCAATAAATGCTAGCACTAGCTACTAATTATTTTTCTCCTATTGAAAAGAATAATTAATAGGTACACCTATTTTATAGCTGTAATCATCAACAACTCTTAGTAATTAAGGCTTCAATGATCATAAATAACGATGACTGTTCTTTCTTTATGAAAATAGTTTACTGTGAAATTATGTCTTCAATCAGTGTTAAAGTAGAATTATTATTAATTTTACTTATAATAATTATAAATACTAACTTTATAAATATAAATTACTAACTTTTCTTAAAAATAATAATTATAAATTACTAACTTTTCTTAAAAAGTGCAATTAAATAATTATGGATTTTTCTTTCTTTGTGAGGAGATTTATTAAACATTAATGCATTCAAAAGCGTTTTCAACTAAGAAATAGCTTGCAATTATGGCTACATAGTTAGCTACAATTTCTAACTATTTCTAATTACTGAAACTCAATAATTAGCAATTGTTACAATAGCTTTCGACCGTGAAAATTTTTAGAGAAACATGTGTGAAGCTGACTTTTTATTGTGATTTATAGGCGGTTTTAATTATAAAATGATATTTACTTTTGATGTCTATAGTTCTGTCAGTTGTTTGACTAGGAGTGATAACTGCTTGTGTATTCAGCAATGTTTAATTTGTGGCTACAAAAACTACTACGACTTTAACTTCCGCTGTTGTCGCGTGCGGTGAAAAATGTTGTTCTAAATAAAAGACCGCTCACGACGGAGAAGTGGAGCTGTGTTGATGTATTCGTTTTCGATACGTGTATTTCTGTAATTACATTTATGTGTGTGTTGTGTGCGAATAAAAAATTATCAAAAATGCTAACCTTGTAAGCGTTATTACTTCAGTTAAAATGCGAACTTTGTAAGCGGTATTACTTCAGTTAAAAATGCGAACTTTGTAAGCGGTATTACTTCAGTTAAAATGCGAACTTTGTAAGCTTAATTGCTTCAAATTAATTGTTTACAAACCTTTATTAAGAGCTATATGTCCTAATCATAAAAATTTAAATTCCAATTGTGAGATAAATGTTAAGCAAACGTTTAATTAAAAAATATATCAGTGCATATTAAGAATAAGTTTTATGAAATTATAATGATTAATGAGCATTAGTTTAATGCAATATATAATTAATTATGAGAACATAATGCGCTTGACATTTATTCCCCATTGCCACACATAACAGTATAATAATGTAAGGGATTTTTATTTGATACTACTTCATTCAATATTATTACACTAATGTGCTCTTCATATACTGTTGTGAATTATGTAAATATTGTGTATATATCTTTATCCTGATGTGTTAACTTATTCTTATACTGCATTTCAGAATGTGAAAGTAACAATTACTTTGATGTTGTAGTTGTTGCTTGCCCCCTTTGGCCAGCAGCGCTAGACCACAGGTCCATAACGTTGAACACCCCAAAAGGAATCAGACACCATCAAAGTTTGGTGTAAATAGCTTGATTACATATATAGGTGAGTTTTTATAGCGCCCTCTAGTAATATCCATTGGCTGTGCTTAACTTTCGAAACACACTTATTCTATGGGAAACCTTTTAAATTATCGAGAAAGTGCCAAGTTGGACCCGTTTCTGGCGACTTAATTTTGATGCCAAATTTGGTGATATATTATTCAATTTGGCAACATTTGGCGACTTTTGAAATTTCCAGAAAGGTACAGAGTGTTCTGGAAAAGTCGAAAACCCCTTCGGATGCTATGAATAGAGACTTCCAACTGATTTGCAGGGTCAGTTGGTATCAGTTTCTTATAGCGCACGGATCTTGCTGTGAGACAGAAAGATCTTTTTCTTGTGTGTATTGAAATAGTGTGAACTGTTTTGTACGCTGTCAAAAATTACATTGCGAATTGAATGGTACTAAAAACTACTGTATTTTTGTGGCATTCTGTTATTAAATATAATTTAATTTCGTTAAATTGTGTGGCTCTTGGTCTACGAATCCTGAGTACGTAGCAATACGTTACTAATTATACTATAAAGCAATGTGCTCGACTTTTATTCGACATTATTGCATCTAATAATATTACAGTAGAATACTCAGTTTTTATATGATATTTATGCATTCATTACAGTTAGGGTATTACAGTAGGGTGCTCGACATTTATTTAATATTATTACATCCAATAGTGTTACAAAAATGGGCTGGACATTTACTTAACATTATCACAGCCAATAACATTATAGCAATATTTTTGACATTTATTCGACATTATTACATCCAAAAATTATATAGTAATGTTCTGTGTATACATTTGTATAAATAACAATTCTTGTAATCATTAAAATAGGAAAAAAATATTATTTAGATATTTCATTAGCAAGCAATTGCAATCCTGTAGTAAAAACGGAAAAAAAATCACTTTAACTTTTCAACTTTATGCTCAAGGATTTTATATTCATCCTGAGCTTGTACATTTATAAGCGAACCTTGTATTATATTCTACATTATCTTAGGTCAACATCTTTATGTTTAGTAAAAATTAAGGTAAAATCTTAGTATGCTTAACACGTTTGGCGTGATTAAAAAAATATCAACGACTTAATGAGGTATTATCGCTTGTCACCAAACTATTGCCAACGATGAAATGACGCTCTGACGATTATTTCCAAGTATTAGCATTAATAAACCTTAAAAAATGTTATATCAAATGGAAAATGGCACAAGTGCCATATAATCCAAGCGCCAAATTCTGAGATTGGCGAATTTTTGGCGGATTTTCTTATGTATCTGGCAACCTTTTTTACGTCATACATATGGAGACCTATAAGAAATATGCAGAAAATTCTATTTTGGTAACCCTACGTCATCGCGCAAGTCACGCCACGTCATCTTGGCAACATTTCTTCATCGCCAAAAAAACTCAGAATTTGGAATCATGGATTATATGGCAACTGTGCCGGGAAAATATATAAACATGTCATGGAAAAAGTATATAAACCATAAATGAATAAACATAATATAAAAAGGTAAATAATATCAGTACTAAATTTCATTTCTTGTAAAATTATACAAATCATTAATTAGAATAAGAAAAATTTAAAAAAGAAAACACAATCTTTATCATTTTCCCAAATGTCACCAAATCTCCCGTATTACGCATACTACGATTAAGCTGTGAAATGAAATTTATGTTAAAACTGGAAAAAAGTCATCGAATTATAATATTTCAACAAACTAACTTTTTAATGATACATAAAATTTCCTTCCATTTTCTTTAAACACAATCTCAGTTTCTACTTAGACAGTTGAATTCTCCTCATTCCAAACATTTATTTTTCACTCGTTGTTTTCATATTATTATTGTTTAGTTTCAGAATAAGTTTCATACTATGGTTATCTATACCATATTGTTTAATTTCATTTAAAATCAGAAAACAACATGGCACTAGTCAAAATAATTTATCACACTATATTTTGTATTTTCCCTTTATTATTCTTTGTTTGGCGTTTGATTAATTTTATAAATAATTTACGATTATATATATATATATATATATATGATATATATATATATATATATATATATATATATATATATATATATATATATATATATATATATATATATATATATATTGTTACAAATTTGTAAATAATGATTATATTTGTCGTAAAATATCTCAGACAGATCTGAAATTCTCACATTTTGGGCAAAAATTGCGGTATTTAGACGCGTTGTAGTTTAAATGCGGATTTCCTAAAGATTTGGCGACTTGGCGACAGTTGGCGAGATTCTTGGCGACTTGGCGACGGTTGGCGAGATTCTTGGCGACTTGGCGAGAAATCGATACTTCTGGAAACATCCATCACCTAAGCTCTAGGACCAATATTTTCCGAGATAGCCTAGAAGCTTCCAGAGCCTTGGCGAAATTGGTAGATTTCTCCGCCAAGTCAGGTATAAATACCGCAGCCCGACATGGAAGAGTAGTAGAGTTTTGTGAAGACAGTCAGTGAGTGAATACGACGATTAGTTGTGACTGCTAGTTGTTCTCTGTCTGAGGTATTTGAGACCTGTGATTGGAAGCTGTTTCTTATTATATCTGACGAATTGTAGCTGTATAATTGTGATTGTTACAGCGGGAATTTCGTTTATCTAGTGAAGTTTTTTTACGAATAAAAGTCTTGTGTTCATTAAGTGGTCGCTTTATTCAACTCTCAATCAACACGAACCCGTGGAGCTCGGTACAACTGGTGTCAGAATCGGGGTTGAAGAGTTGATGCAGCGTGTCACAAGAAAAATGGATATGGATTTAATGAAAAGTCTTCTCGAAAAATTAGCGGAGCAGATGGCTGAGATGAAAGCTGGACAAGAAGATATGAAAACCGAGATGAAAGCTGGACAAGAAGATATGAAAACCGAGATGAAAGCTGGACAAGAAGAGATGAAAACCGAGATGATGAAAGAGATAAAATCTGGACAGGAGGAACTTAAGAAGGACATTGTAAGTGTTAAAGAAGAATTCTCCAACATCATTCAGGAGAAGATGAATGCAATGGAAGATAAGGTAACTTCAGTTGAAACTAAAGTTTTGAAGACAGAGAAGAAAGTTAAAGAAGCATTAGACAATATGAATAAGAAGATTGAAAGCTTGGAGAAGCAAATGTCAAACAAACATGAGGAACCCAACGTGGCATTTGTGCCTTCCCTAGCCAATATTAAACTCTCAACATTTGATGGGAAATCATCCTGGCAAGTATACAAGACCCAGTTTATGATGGTAGCGGAAGCTAATGGATGGAATCCCCGAGCCCAAGCTTTTCACCTGGCGGCTTCGTTAAGAGGAGAC
Organism: Latrodectus hesperus; assembly: GCA_037975125.1. Lineage (NCBI taxonomy): Eukaryota > Metazoa > Arthropoda > Arachnida > Araneae > Theridiidae > Latrodectus > Latrodectus hesperus. The sequence continues at coordinate 121,516 of JAJQOW010000248.1, forward strand.
GCGGCTGACATCCTCGAGACGCTTCCGGAGGAGCAGAGGCACGATTTCCAAGCCCTATCGAGTGCGCTTGAGCTGCGGTTTGGAGATAAGTGCACTAAAGAATATAGCAGACTACAATTAAAGTCCCGCTATCAAAAGGCGGGTGAAAGTCTGCAAGAATTGGCTGCCGATATTCAGCGACTTTCCCATCTAGCATTTTCGGACTGCCCAGCTGAGATACGTCAAGATCTGGCCCTCCATCACTTCATCGATAGTGTGCGGGATCCGGAGATACAGAAAACACTTAGACTCGCCGATGTCAAAGATATCGGATCTGCCCTAGTCTACGCACATAAGATAGAGGCTGCCCAGCAAGCCACGCGTAAAGACCAGCACTACATCAGAGCCGTCTCTGCTACTGATACGAACTATGATCTAAGAAAGCAAATTGAAGATCTGCAGCGAAAATTGCGTAGCTTAGAATTGAGTAAAGGTGGCAGAAACACAAAAATTCAGTGTTGGACTTGCGGTGGAGTCGGACACGTCCGTAGATACTGTCCGAAAACAAAAGATGGTGGAATTTCTAAAATGGAAATACGTCAACGCAAAGAAACTCTTCAAAGAAATACTGATGCATTATCAAGGAAACCGTGTAATGAAAGCTGCCGATATTGTTCTAGAGTAGAGAAGAACTATCAGCTAGTAAATCCTTCGGTACGCCAAGTTACTGTTTCATCTCCATCAAAACCAGACCCATGGAGTGATAAAGGACTTAGGGAAGCCCAAAAAGAAGACCCAGATATAAATCCAATTCTTGAATTGAAAGAATCTTCTAGTATGAGACCAAGTTGGCAGGATATCTCCACCTACAGTCCTGCTACTAAGCAATATTGGGCTCTTTGGGACTCACTCCATATAAGAAATGGTGTCTTATACAGGAAATGGGAGTCCGATGATGGACGTAATTTCAAATGGCAGCTTGTTCTTCCAAAATCAAGAATTTCAGATGTTTTGAAAGAATTGCACAGTAGCTCAACTGGAGGCCACTTCGGAGTAATGAAAACTCTACAGAAAGTTCGAGAACGCTTCTATTGGAGCAAAACGAGACAAGATGTAGAGAAATGGTGCCAATCTTGTGATGACTGTGCGGCACGTAAAGGACCGAAGAAACGTAGCCGAGGAAGGTTGCAGCGGTACAACGTAGGAGCACCTTTTGAGCGGATAGCATTGGACATTTTGGGTCCTTTACCACGATCCTCAAATGGCAACAAATACATACTAGTTGTCATGGACTACTTTACTAAGTGGCCTGAAGCGTTTGCAATCCCCGATCAAGAGGCGACTACAGTAGCCGAGGTTCTAGTGCAACAATGGGTTTCCAGATTCGGCACACCCTTACAAATTCATTCTGATCAAGGGACAAATTTCACCTCTGTTGTGTTTAAAGGAATGTGTCAAATTCTCGGAATAGACAAGACGCAGACCACGCCACTACACCCACAATCGGATGGCATGGTAGAGAGGTTTAACAGAACCATCTTGAATAACCTCTCCCTTATGGTTTCCAGAAATCAGCAAGATTGGGATTTGAAGCTACCGCTGTTTCTGCTTGCATATCGCAGTGCTGTCCATGAGACTACCGGATATACTCCTTCACAGATGCTCTTTGGTCGCGAACTTCGTCTCCCTTGTGATCTTCAGTTTGGTCGTCCACCGGATACATCTTCATCGCCAGAGGAATACCTTCGAGACCTTCAGGCACGTCTTGAAGATGTCCATAACTTCGCTCGAGACCGAATCAACCTGACGACCGAAAGAATGAAGACAAGGTATGACACAAGAGCGACGGGACATGAATTCCAAGAAGGTGACAAAGTTTGGTTGTGGAACCCGATTCGACGTAAAGGACTTTCTCCAAAGTTGCAAGCCAACTGGGAAGGTCCCTACACAGTCCTAAAAAGACTGAACGACGTCGTGGTTCGTATAAGAAAATCATCTGCTTCAAAACCAAAGGTAGTACATTATGATAGATTAGCTCCTTATCGTAATGTAGAGTAAAAATCAGTAGACCATGGTCTGTTTGTAAATAGTATAGATAATTTTAATCTTTATTATTTTCTTGTATTTTTAGTTGCTTGTGTATGTAATGTACTCTGTATCCTCTTGAAATGTAAATTCTTTTATATTAAATTTGGCCTCCTATCAGGGGATTGTACTGCCCGGGACGTGCAGTCCTTGAGAGGGGGCAATGTTACAAATTTGTAAATAATGATTATATTTGTCGTAAAATATCTCAGACAGATCTGAAATTCTCACATTTTGGGCAAAAATTGCGGTATTTAGACGCGTTGTAGTTTAAATGCGGATTTCCTAAAGATTTGGCGACTTGGCGACAGTTGGCGAGATTCTTGGCGACTTGGCGACGGTTGGCGAGATTCTTGGCGACTTGGCGAGAAATCGATACTTCTGGAAACATCCATCACCTAAGCTCTAGGACCAATATTTTCCGAGATAGCCTAGAAGCTTCCAGAGCCTTGGCGAAATTGGTAGATTTCTCCGCCAAGTCAGGTATAAATACCGCAGCCCGACATGGAAGAGTAGTAGAGTTTTGTGAAGACAGTCAGTGAGTGAATACGCACGATTAGTTGTGACTGCTAGTTGTTCTCTGTCTGAGGTATTTGAGACCTGTGATTGGAAGCTGTTTCTTATTATATCTGACGAATTGTAGCTGTATAATTGTGACTGTTACAGCGGGAATTTCGTTTATTTAGTGAAGTTTTTTTTACGAATAAAAGTCTTGTGTTCATTAAGTGGTCGCTTTATTCAACTCTCAATCAACACGAACCCGTGGAGCTCGGTACAATATATATATATATATATATATATATATATATATATATATATATATATATATATATATATATATATATATATATATATATATATATATATATATATATATATATATATATATATATATATATGTGTGTGTGTGTGTGTGTGTGTGTGTGTGTGTGTGTGTGTGTGTGTGTGTGATCGGAAACGTTGTAGAGGAGAGTCCCAGCGCCGGTGTTTTCTCATAACTCTTCCACCAATAAGAAGTCGGATGACGTAACAGCGCTAAGCTTTGGCGAAGCGGGACCTCGCCGTTTGGAGAGAGAGAGAAGACGTGGGAGGAAAAAGACGAACACGTTGATGAAGACGATTAAGATGTCCAATTGTTATTTTCTCCATTTATTTGTTAATCTCACATTTAACCTAAATTTGTATTTAAATTTTCTATTTGTCTCAATTAATTAAATTCATTAAGTTAAATATTAAATGATTCTGTTTCTACTTTACTTAATCTCTATACTCCCTCATTACATATATATATATATATATATATATATATATATATATATATATATATATATATATATATATATATATATATGTATGTATATAGTGTGTGTGTGTGTGTAGGTAGGTAGGTATTAATAGAGGTTTTTGAAAATCTATGGGAAGTCGCAAGGGCAGAAACCTGTAAAACTTTCAAGCACAAACTCTGACAGAAAAATGTATGCGAAAAGCAAAAGCTTAATTGCCCTCCCCGTAGTTCAAAGGACCCCGTGGAAGTTTTGATCCAACCCAGGAACCGATGATTTTGATCCAACTATTAGCTGATAGTGAGCCTAAGTTTCACTATAGGATTTGCCACCGAGTAGTGGAAAGCCTATTAGACTAAAATGGTCGTAAAACTTTTCAATATCCATTACATAAATTTGCTTACTTAGATGATTTTTCAAAGATTCTGTATTCATGAACCGCGAAGGAGGAAACCTGGAAAATTCCTAAACACTCATTCTGATAAAAGTGTATGCAAATGGTAGAGAAACGCAATGTCCATCAATCATTGTTTAAAAGTGGCTGGGATCGAACGGGGGACCTTCCACTCTGAAGAGCGCTGTCTTACTTGCTGGACTTAAGTGAGAGCTTCAGTGGCTCAGTGGCTACACGCCGCTTCCCGTAAGCTCAGCAAAGTGAAGCATCATTTGCCGCGGGCAGTGGTTGGGAGGGTGACCACGGTGTACTCTCCTTCACTGGGTTGCTGGAGCTCCGTGTGTTGGGGACGTGTCCACGTTCATCTGTGGCGTCCAAAGTCCTTTCGCTGGTGTGGCGTAGATGGGGAGAGGAGGGTGCGAGCTCAGGTGTGGCCTCCTCACCTGACCATGGTTCAAAATGACGAGCCACCTTAAAAAGAGCAAAGTCGTACTTTCACCCTCGTGGTGCTCTGATCCGAACGAAAGACGCTCTCTATTGACTTAATTCGCGCTGCCAAAGGCATAGCGAGCTTGGCTTGTCCAAGTGCCATAAGCAACAACAACTTTAGTGAGCCACGGTTGTTAAGCATTCATAGACTTCTATAATATGTCCTCATCCATGAATCCAAGTAAAATGAACTTTCTTGTATGAAAAGGTTCTGCACTGTATTAAACAAACCCACAATTACTTTTAAAATAAGCAAGATTTTAAACTACATTGTTCCAAAGTGGTTGCAGTTTCAGACGAAGAAAAACGGGGGTGTCGTTTGCAAAAAGTTGAAGAAAGACGTGCCGAAACAATCCAGAAAGTGCATTAGTTGAAATGTCACCGCACAATGCGAAGTAGGTGGGGATGGAGAGATGATAAATCACACACTTTGACGTGTGAGAAAAAGTTTTATTCATGTATGTTTATTTGCTTCCAACCAGCATCCGGGCAACCTCAGAGGTTGAGGTGGAAAACTAAGTTATATATGTATACACACGTTCTTTGAAAAGAAATTACTTCCTGGTTTTTGCGCGGAAATTTATAAGTCGTAAATTTGTGACGGATATTCTGAAGAGAAACTCTGAAATTTACAACTTTATGGCACGAATGATTTCAATGAAGGACACTTTTTTCAAGTGAATTTTAGGGACTCAAAAAAAATTTTTTTTAATTTAACATTTTTCGGGTTCCCAACGGATTATCAGTGGAAACCTCCAAAGTTTAAAATGGTTCCATAGCTCTAGGAAACCTTTGTGAGCCAATGATGCATTTTGAAAAAGATTATAACTGTGCAAAATAGTGTAAAATAATAGTAATACATACATATAATGAAGAATTTTCTTTAATTTTTTTTATGTGAAGTTGTAAAGATGTTGTTGTGCCTTTGTAAAGATGTTGTCTTTAACTTTTTTCATTATAATATTCTATGTTATAAATAGTTTGAAAAAATACACCAAGAAAATTATTCGTTTAAAAGAGTCTATGCTGGAAAAAGGTTGGGAAATGCCGCTTTAAGATATACATTCTTAAATCTTACACCCTGAAAATTACTTGAAACATTTTGTCATATTTTAAATGTATATAAAAAATAATTTTAATAAATAATATGAGAAATACAACTTTTTATACACTGTTTTATATTTTACACTGGGTTCTATTAGTGTACTATTAGGCCTATAGGTGAATGTTTTTTTCTTTAGGCTATTTTATATAGTTTATAATCGTTTTTATGGTAAATGTTTTCTTCTTTTGTAAATTGTCCTATGATTTACAATGTCCTGTATATTTAATGCTTTCTTTTTTTATAGATTAACTCATGATTTACAATGATTTGTAAAGTAAATGTTTTCATCTTTTATAGACTGAGCCATGATTTACATTCGAATATGTACTAAATACTTTCTTATTGACTATGCTGTGATTTATGATGAGCTATACTCTAAGTACTTCCTTCTTTTGCAGACTTTTCTATTATTTAATATAGCCTCTACGATAAATGCTTCCTTCTTTTGTAGATTGCGCTATTGTTTATAATGTCCTGTACGGTAAATATTTTCGTCTTTAGTAAACTGTTCTACGATTTACAAAATGTTCTATGATATCCATTACGGTAAATGCTTCCTTCTTTTGCAGAATATTTTATTTATAAAGGCACGGCAAATGCTTCTTTCTTTTGTAGACTGTTCTATGACTAACAATAGTTTAATTGGAGAAATGCTTTTTATAAAAACATAGTTTGTTAATTGCACAACCATTAGATGAAGGACAAAAATGTCCTCTACCTCAAAGTACAATTACTCTTTAATAACTATCTCATGAATTTATATCATGTACTTTAAATATTACTTTACTTTTTACAAGATTATTACTTTAATTATATTCTTTGAAATTATATGATTGAAACAGAATGGGCTGATCGATTAAGTTTACACGAACAAAAATTTATATTAAACGGAAAAAACTACACAGAATAAATTTAGTAAATTCTATGGCGTTCAATGCGATCTAGTTCAGTGTTTCCCAACCACACTGGCAAAAGTGTTTGTTGCGGACCGGTATCCGCAAGAAATAATTGCCAGTCCGAGGAATATCCAATATCTGTTCAAAATCCAAAGTGTCACAGGCCGACAACCGATATTAAAACAGCTCCTACATGACAATAACAGTAGTTTACTAGTTTAGAAAATAGTATGATCGATGATGAAAAATATAACAAACTTGCAACAATCGCCTGTCATTAATTGCCGTGTCGTTCTCTTACACACCTGTTAGTGTACTTTAGTACACCAGTTAGTGTCTGCCTTGAGTATCGCTGATTACTTGAACGCTGAATATCTATCGTAATAATTTATAAAACTATTTTGACTTTCCTAATTATTCTTTAAAAATTACCATTGCCTTCATAATTTACTTACGCGAAAAAATTGTGCCAATGTGTAGAATTATTAAACATAATTTTCCGCGAGAACGCATCGAAATATTTTACCAGTCCTTGGAGAAAATATAGTTGAAAAAACGCTGATCTAACCAGTACTATTAATTTGCTAAATTAGACATATAACATGTGCAAGAAACACTACTCTTGTTGGAAAGCCTTTCAGTTAAACACCCAATCCACCTCCAGTGGGTCCCCTCGCATGTTGGTCTGCATGGGAATGAAGTAGCTGACGACCTTGCAAAGGCTGCCGTCAGTAATTCTATGAATCCCGAAGATCGCATGGCACTGACACCATCAGAGATCTCCTCCATTACTAAACAACTTACTTCTAAAACCTGGGCTGACCCTCATGCTCACCCTGGGTACTTCCAAAGACATCCTGGAGCCGCCACACCATTTCAGGGCTCCAGAGTACATCAGACGACACTGTCTCGACTTTCTACTGGCCACTTGAAGTGTATGATCTTTGAGGACGGTGAAAGAAAATACCCATCATGCCCCAAGTGCGACAATGCTCCGTTTTGCCCGCAACACATCTTGAAGTGCTTTGGGTTTTCTCGTGATGAGGCTGTGAAAAGTCCACTTCTGCTTTTGGACTTTTTGACTATCTATGATCTCATGGATCCGGTCTAGCTCCACTAGACCAGATGGGGATAAGTCCCACCACCCACCACCAGAAACACTGAATTTAGTTTTTAACTCACAATGCGAGAGAAACCACCTTAAGGGATTGACGATGAGGGGGTTGAGTGCAAACTGCTCATGTGGTTTGACGCATGCGTTATCGACCTCAAGATGTTTATTTCCTTAAACTCTTACTTTATTTACTTTAAGAGCCTTTTATAGGACAGAGCAGAAAATCACGGATTATGTCTCCACCACTGTTGAACAATGGGAAATGGATACTATGATTCTGCTTCTTGCATATTCGTTTATCGGGTGAGTGTTTTGAATTTTTTCCGGGTTTTCTCCATTGCACCGCTTGAATATGTTCCATTATCATGAAAAATCCTGCCGGAAGTCATTTTAACCAATGGGTATTAAAATGCCTAACAGCATCCTCAGATGATTAGTCTGTTTACTACGTGATGTCAAATCAGACTTCTAAAATACCACTTGATGACAAACATAGCTGGGAATCGAATGATTAGCATACTGGTCTACGGTTCAGCAGTTTATGGGTTTGAATCCCATTTTCGTTTAAGTTTATAATAGTTCGGGATACACTTTAAATTATAGGTCATGGTCAATTAATCTTCGTGTGCAAGAAGTAACTGTTCAACTAAACCAGACCATTAGTTAACAGATAGTTTAAGCAGAAGACATAAGAATCAACCGATATTGCTAGTCATTTTTCATTCGATGATCGAAATTCTCTGCTCCTGATAACAATGAAAATTATAATCCATTCTATAGTCGGGAGATGTCAGCTATCTCTGCTCGACAGGGGTTTAAAACTAAGGAATTTTTTTATTATAATATGTCTCGCTCTATGTGTCATATACCATTGCTATTTGAATGTAATGTTGTTGTCGTGTGACAGCTAGTCTAGCAACATGGGGTGCGCTGCTTCACTTTTTCAACTAAACCCTATTTGGGTGCGGAGTCTGACTTCTTCAGTACACACATGCCATTGGGACCCGTTTATAGGGTAGGCAACCATTCACACCTCATTCATACCAGGACAGGACAAAGACAGGATAGATAGAGAGAGAGAGAGAGAAAGTACTTCCATGCCCGAACCGGGATTCGAACCGAGGACTTCCTTATCCTCAATCAGGCACGCTGACCACTGGACAAGTTGGGCGGCAATAATTGTAAAACAAGCAACACCCTCTGTCCTGGGAAGGTGGGAAAGGCGAGAGTGCAGCCGCGGCCACCCTGAAGGCAAGCCCAGGATTTTCCATCAGTCACGAGCAGAAATTGTCCCATGTCTGGTTTTGCTCACTCCCCTACCATTTCGAAGAAGAAAGGAGGGTGAGTGAAGCCCTTAAAACAGCATCTGAGCTGGCCTGCCGCTCGCTATTCCGTGTCTCAGACCAGTAGAGACATTCGACTCGACAGAACTTTAAACGAGCTTCGGTTCTATCAGCTCGATGGTCTTTGTTTGAGTTGAAGCAATGACTCTAATATCTCGCAGTCATGAGGGAAGTGCTTCTCCTCCCTTGACTGCAGCTTTCTTTGGACCCAGAAATGAGCGAAATGCTTCATTAAGCACGAGAGAAAAGAAATAGCCCTCTCTCATTTGATCTTTGTTTATGCTAAATTATCATTCATTTGCCGCCCAATTTGTTTAGTGGTCAGCGTGCCTGACTGCACATAGGTAGGTCCTGGGTTCGAATCCCGGTTCGGGCATGGATGTACTTTCTCTCTCTATCTAATCCTGTCTTTGTCCTTTCCTTGTATGAATGAGGTGTGAAGGGTTGCCTACCCTATAAACAGGTCCCTATGGCATGTGTGTGCTGAGGCAGTCGGACTCCACATCAAAATAGGGTTCAGTTGGAAAAGTGGAGCAGCGCACCTCATACTGCCAGCCTGGCTGGCACACGACAACAACAACAACATCATTAATTTGGGCTTCGTTAGCCTTGAGGGAAAAGGCATTGATTTTGTGTTTGTGAAAGGTGACAGGTTCGATGTCTGAACCAGTTGAAGACCAGCATGGTGAGAAAGCGCATGCATATTAAAACATATCATTTTGCCCAGTGTCTTGAAGTGGGAAGGAAAATAAACTCGGGTATCAGCTTCGTCATTTGACTTCGATTGAAAATGAGGAATAATCAGAGAAACTCACTGCCATATTCTAGTATTTCTTTTATTCATATCAATCAAATAGAATTATTATTATATTACATTACATATATTCAGACTTGTATGCTTGATTCTTGAGATCCGCTTGTAAGTCTTCGTCGATATTAGGACAAATAGCACAATGACAGATGTACAACCACAGAAGAATAACGAAGAAAAACACCCAGGGCCACGGTGGGAATCGAATCCACACTCCTACGCTCTCAAGCGATTAGCAGTGATACCTTTGACCCCTCAGCCACGGAGCGCCCTCAAATAGAAAAGCGAAATTTTAGCTACAATGATCGATTGATAGTAAATCTGTCATGTTGCCACGTCTTTTTTTAAATTATTTTTTTTAGATATTTTAACCAGATACTCAGTCTAGAGATTACTAATGATACTACAGTTCAATCCCTTTTTTTGTAGTATTTTTAAATATTAAAACATATCACACAAGATTGTAATTCCTGGATTCAAGCATTTTGTTACCTGGATTACAATTGGAGAATTGAACCTCAAGCTTTACCTCTATTGATACCGTCCATTTTGAGGAGCATTAAAATAATCAAAATTTCCTGATTCCATATTCAGATTTCGAATGTAGTTTTTCATGGATTTTACCTGGCCATATGTGCTACAGGCTTAGTGTTATATTACAGTATCAATCCTACTTATCGTTAAATGCTATGAAATGAACAAAAGGCTGATTTAAAATCCTTTTACAAATTATATCGCATCAAAATAGTTTTATGTTTAAAATATAACTTTCAAAATAATAAGGCTATGATAGTCAATGTATGCTTATTTTTTTAAAATTTTGATGTAAAATAATTCTTAAATTTTGAATTTTGATAATTTTTAATATTAAAAATAAATTTTAATAAAATCTTAAAATTTAAAATTTTATGAAATGTAAGAATTTCAAAATACATTTTATGTATAAAATATAAATTAATTTTTAATTTTAACTAAACATATATATAAATAATCATTAACACGGCCCGTCATACTGTAAGAGAGTTTTAGTTTTGTTTTTTATATATCTTGGGGATTTTAAGTTAACGTGGCTACTTTATAATAACGTATTATCGCCAAGCACAATACATCTTTATCAACTGTAATTTACTGTGTATGCAAAATATTCTTTTACCAATTAGATCTGGTGAAAAATCATGTTATTTCAATTTTAAGTAATATATTCTTCTTTTATTTTTTCCAATGGCGGGCATAAGAGGGTTGAACCCTGTGCCACAACAAGGTCAGACACTGCCACTCCTTTGTCGTTACCCAGCGAGCACCTGTGAGCCAAGTCACGGAGGCGAGTAGCGTTACCCTCGCCATACCACCACAAACCCGTTTATAGGGAGGGCCACATTCATACAACAACACAGAAGAAAGGACAGAGAGAACAGAAAAGGAAAGAAACATCCATGCCCGAACCGGGATTTGAACCCGGGACCATTAGCTCTGGAGCCAGGAGCGCTAACCACTCAGCTAATCGGTCGGCATTCTTCTTTTACAGAATTCAAAATACTAATTACATTTAAATTAATGTAATTGATTAATCATAAATACTCTCAAAATATTTAAAGATACCTTTCACAAATTTAACTTTTCTAAAAGAGTCTTCTATTGAAATGGATAAAAAATAAGTATTAATTACAAAATAAAGAATAAATAATTTACTTATAAAAGACTTTAATATGAACAATGCGTCATAAGCATCATATACATATGGTTCTTTAATTGAGCATCTAAACCTATGATTTATTTTCAATAGCCTCAATTAATTGCCTGATCAATTAAATGTGCAAATAATCATTCTACAGGTTAATTCCTTCCAAGTAAAGCAATTAATCTCTACTAATTTCCCCGTTTACAAATTGGCATTCTATATACAGTCAGTTTTTTTTTTTTTTTTTTTGCATACATCAAATAATTATTTCTAGTGGAAGAGAGGGAAACTTTTTCCTTTCCCTCTGCAAAGATTTACAATTTTTTTCTCAACTGTTCAAGCAAAAAAAAGGAAAAAATATTTCCAGCTCCAACGCTCAATTAGTAGATGAATGAAAAATGAAAGATGTTTACGAATATTATGAACGGGGGTGGAAAAACAGGCGGGGGAGTACCAGGAAATGAGGTGAAATGTTTCGCGGGTAAGGAAGCAATGTTGTTGTTGCCATTAAAAAGTATTTAACTTCCAAATTTCTTCTTAATGCCTCTAGTTTTTGTGCACTGCTTACATCGATGCACAGAAATAGATGAGACCTCTACGCTTAAGATAACTTCAAAAATCTCTATAAACAAAGCTCAAATAATTAAAAAGTGTTTGTTAATCGAACGGTTCCTATTTAAGAGCTTATTTATGTACACAAATGTGGCAGGAAATCTTAAAGAACAGATGCACTTCTGTAGTTTGGCTCCACTTCATAGTAAATATTGTGAAAAGGATAATTTTCCATAACACCCTTGCTTTTGATTCTATAAAAACAGCATTTTTTTACGTAAAGGTAAAAATAATATAATGTAGATATAATTATTTTATTGGTTCGGGATTTTATTAGAAATTTAATATGTACTAAATCGATTTTTTGTGCAAAAATTGACTAAAAAGTCATAAAAATTTTAAATAATCTAAATGCTGAAGGAAGCTAAAGCTAGTGAGTGCAAAAGATTGCTTAGTGACAATTTTGTGGATTAAAAGAAGCATTACGGTCACAAATAATCAAGGACAAAAAACAACTAAATACAGCAAAATTTAATTTTGTCTAATTGAAAAAATGACATACAGGGTGATCTTTTTTAAAGTGACAGTGTTTGGAGCGCCCTGTAGCGCGATCTATTAGCCTAAATGACACCAAACTTGGTATTTAGACTAATCAAAACATGGGAAAAAATTCCGTAAAAAGAAGAATTTAGTTTTAAAAGTCGCCGCTAGGGTATTTTGTGGCGCTGCCGTAGTTTACAATAACCAGAATTATCATAAAAAAAGGGTTTCAAGGAAAAATGCAAATGTTGTTCGATGACAGTGCCAGTAATAGGGGCTATAAAAGCAAATAATAGACAGCTCCGACACATAATCTCAGCTGAAGTATACGAGCTCCAATGGCCATGCCTCTCACGTTACCGGAACGGGCGTTTCTGTTGGTGGAGTATCAAATGTGTCTATTCTAAAGGACAACATAACAAAGACAGTGCGGAATATTCCTCGTGACATGTTACGTTCGGCTGTGGGGAACGCTGTTTGCAGAATGCACGGCGTTATTTCTGAGAACGGAGCTCACATGGAATTCCTACACCGGGGAAGTTGATGTAATAAATAAACATTAATAATTTAACGTTAAGATTGTATGTGTCAGTATTTCTCTTTTCTCATATTTTGTACATTGTAAAACGCCACAAAATGACCTAATGGTGATTTTTGGAATTAAAATTTTATTTTCACGGAATCCTTTTTCCCGTGTCTTGATTAGTCTGAATACCAAGTTTGGCGTCATTTCGGCTATTAGATCGCGCTACATCAGGGTGCTCCGAACACTGTCACTTTAAAAAAGATCACCCTGATCAAAATCGATCATCGATGCGATTGCTAAACAGTTTCCACCAGAAATAAACATTGGTGTCTAAATAAGTTTTAGATTTAAATGATAATTATATAGTTTATAAAATGTAAATAAAAAATTCTTATTATTTTTAGTAGTTTCTAATAACATAAAACTTTTTAAACAATAAACGGTGCAAAAAGAATATTTACATCAATAATTTACAATTTATTTCTGTCCCCTTACGACGGTTATCGACGAGGGAGTAATGGAAAAGGTCCATAAAAAATTGTAAGTCAAACCACGGTGTAATACTCTAATTTACCGACGGCGATGGATAAAATCATCAAATAGGGATAGTAAACCCAAATGTAACATCACATTTTTGAAAATATTAAGCATTTTCAATGTAGATAGTATTCCATTTTGCCAAAATAAGTATTAAGTAGGCCAAATGGTATATTGCCAAAACCAAACACAATATTACTCTCGCCAATCGTTAAGCTTTCTTAAAAAAGTTTTAGATGATGTCGAATTGCTTACATTTCTATAATAAAACATGTGACAAGTTGTTGTGTGTTGTTGCTTATGACACTTGGACAAGCCAAGCTCGCTATGCCTTTGGCTGTGCGAATTAAGTCAAGAGAGAGCGTCTTTCATTGGGATCAGAGTACTACGAAGGTGAAAGTACGACTTTGCTCTTTTTTTAAGGTGTCTCGTCATTTTGAACCACTGTCAGGTGACGATGCCACACCTGAGCTGCCACCCTCTTCCCCACATCCACGCCACACTAGCGGAAGGACTTTGGACGTCACAGATGAACATGGACACATCCCCAACCCACGGAGCTCCAGCAACCCAGCGAAGGAGAGTACACCGTGGTCACCCTCCCAACCACTGCCCGCGGCAAATGATGCTTCACTTTGCTGAGCTTACGGGAAGCGGCGTGAAGCTACTGAGCCGCTGGAGCTCTAATGTAACAAGTAAATGCATTTAGCTGTATTTTATTTCTTGTCGCCAAAAATTATAATTCAGTTTGAATTCGGCTGGTAAATGTTAAAGAATAAAAACATGTTTAAATTCTTTTAAAAATGTTTTGCAATTTAGAAAGATGGTTATAAAATATTTATGCTTTCGAAATAAAATCGGCCACAACTAACAGTTATTAATTTTATTTTCAACTTTTGAATTCTCTGCACTCACATTTAAAATGTCCTTTTCAATGGAATTTGCTATGATGGAATGAAAAACTACTGGAAAATTTTGCTTGATTGTGACAACTTGTGGCTGAATATTTTATCTTATTTGTTACCGCAATGTCTTTCTAACGGGCAGAAACCGAAAAGCGTAAAAAATTGCAATTTTAATCAAGGTCAATTGATCTCTTTGTGGTACTATATATGCATACGCTACCTTCTCTACGTAACTCTTTGACCCTAACAAAGGCGATTCTATCCTGTTGAAACATAACGGACTTTATACGATATTGCTTGAGTAATTAAGTTTTCTTAGCGTAGTGGTCTTCTGCTGGTTCCGGTATCGAACTCACAAACTTCTGAACGATGCCTTTTTGAGTGCGATAAATTGTACAGTTAACGGAATTCGTATAACGCTAAAATATTTCTTTGAACTTCAAATTTGTAAAAACATAAAATAAACAACCTCAAATTTTAAACTAACGAAAGAGTTTATTTTTAAAAGGAACTCACGTAAGAGTCAATTTTTTTCATAGAACAAAAGGAAAGTGTTCCCCTGGAATTCTAAACTTCTCAGGCTTCTTACGAACACATTCAGAACGTTATTTCACTGAAAATTTCTGGGAAAATAGAATGGAACTTTTCATCGAACACAACCCACCTTAAAGAGTTGTTCCAGAGACATCACCCAAGAATGGGCGAATTCTGTGAAAATGCCTCGAAAACCGATGATAGTCAACACCTCTTAAAAGGCGAACATCCCTCGTTCGAAGACAGACGGGGCCAACGGTTCTTGTTAATTGCACCTTCTGATGAGAAACACACTTTGTTCTAGATAAACACTTTTTTCTCTGTATAGCATGACGGGTTTTCTTTTTTTTTCTAGGAAAGTGCTGCACCTTCCTCCCTGAAACACAATGTATTTATATTTACCTTCGTGTATATATATAGTTACAAATACACACACACACAAACACACACACACACACACATACACATATATATATATATATATATATATATATATATATATATATATATATATATATATATATATATAAGATAAAACATGTGAAGAAAAGTGAAATCAGAAATATAAAATTGGAAAGATACTAAAATATAGGATGCAAAGGACGAGAAGAAGGCATAGGTCTTCATCAGGAGGGAGATGGCCAGCTATGCAAAATGAACACTCTTTTCTGACATGCTCGAAGGACAAATGTCTAATTATCTTCGAGGAATTCCCCCGAAGAGTGTTCGTATTAAGAGAACTTATTTTAAAAAAATTAGAATAAATATGTAGACAGAAAAGATAAATTTATCTGCAGAAAAATAAAAATACTCACAATAGATGAAACGTGAGTACAGTAGAAAAAATAAATACTGTAGAAAATTAGGCAAATCTTTCTTTAGCTGTTTTTGCGCTGGCTAGTCCCTATTTAATTACATTATATTTTCAGTATTGTATTTATTACTTTATATTTATATGTATATATATTTGTCTTGATATGTATATATATACATATATATATAGGTAGATAGATAACACTAGAAAATGAAAGGGACAGAGGGCTGTCTGGAGGGATGTTGTGTTGAAGTCCCCCACAGCACTGGAATGCTCACTACGCATGGGCGTCCGATGCAATGTCTTAAGCATTCGGTTATGATTTCAGCTATAGAGCATCGCATCCTTTCGTGACATTACTTGCTCATGCTCAAAATATTGTTAATAATGTGTACAGTTAAACTGGAATGTGTGGTCATAGGAATTAAAATATTTCTACTTGAATTTTTTTCATTTAACAGTATTAGAGATATTCGAAAATGAGCAGAGAAGAATAAATTATTTTTCTATTGCCAAATATTGAGCATGTTGTTATTCCATAACATAACATACATGTCTGCAAAATGATGTTAGAAATGGGATCTATTAAGTAGAGATGACCAAAATGTAAAGACCTTCATTTCCAAAATCATTACATATGTAAAGATAATTTTTTTTTCCAACGGCGGGCACTTGAGGGTTGAACCCTATGCCACAACAAGGCCAGAGTCTGCAACTTATTATTTGTCGTTACCCAGCGGGCACCTGTGAACCAAGTCACGGAGGCGAGTAGTGTTACCCGAGTCATACCACCTCAAACCCATTTATAGGGCGGGCCACATTCATACATCATCACGGAAGAAAGGATAGAGAAACACAGATAGAGCAGAGAAAGAAAGAAACATCTATGCCCGAACCGGGATTCGAACTCAGGACCCACAGCTCAGGAATCAAGAGCGCTAACCACTCAGCCATCGGTCGGCCGGATAAATATAGAAAAGAGATAGAAATATGAATATATTTGTAACCTTAAAAATAGAAATATTTTCAAGATTACAAATATATTCCTCGTTAAATCCATTCATAATATTACCAGCATTTAATCTAATAAGATTATTTTACATATTTTTTATGCATCTATATATAAAGAATATAGTATACAATATATATAATATAGAATAAGACAAATTTACTACAGATGGCTCTGAAATGTAAATGAATGCTGAATAAAATAAAGGATCTGTTAAATCAATATTTACTTATATAAGGCAAGACTTTCTTAACACAACTTTAGTATTTCTGTTATGGTTGCTCTCGTACAAGCTCTTTAATGTCTGAGAAAAGAAATTCAAACCTATAAATTGAAATTAATAATTCATTACGATTTCAATGTTCATAGTTACCTAATGAGTGATGTCATCTGCTATGCGGGTTGGCCATGAGTGCATAATTACAAGTAATCACGTGGGCATGAGGATTCCAAGATCTCATTCCAATCATTTTTTTTTAAAGTTGCATCAAATCTAAGTTTTTTAAGCAACTTCTGTCGATCCTATTTAGTGAACTGACACAGCAAATGACGTTTGCATTGAATATGTTAATCGTGGAAAATAGAGATAGTACTTTTAAAAGAAATACTTTTTTCGTTAAGATCATGAAATAGATTTTGCTAAGAGAAAAATTATAATTTTTCTTTCATTTTCCTTCTTAAAAATATTATAGATAATCCATTAAAATCCATGTTTTATTAAAATATTATAAAATTATTGAGGATATTCAATTTTTAAAACTAACTCACACACTCTTGTGTTAAATAAATGAGTATCGACAAATATCTATGCTTAAACATTAAAGAAAAGTGAAAATGTATATATATATATATATATATATATATATATATATATATATATATATATATATATATATATATATATATATATATATATATATATATATATATATATACACAGAGGGTATTGACACATTTTTAGAACGATTTTGGGGCCGTTTAATTAATGTTTAAAATGCAAAGACTTTTTTTTAAATGTTCGATCTGATAGCTTTTTTCTGGACTTTAAGTCTTCATCGTGATTTCCATGATAGAAGAGCTTTTCGTAAAATTTCTAGGGTTATTGCTTTCCTTTCCTCTTCCACTACTTTAAAGAGTCCATCCATCGAGGTAGGTTTCCGTTTAGAAAGAGCTCTTTTGAACAGACCAAAGGCACAATAGTCCATAGTTGAAACGTCAGGGGACTTCACAGGAATATGTTGAAAAGGTGTATATGCAATACCTGTATGAGTCTTCATTTTTTCAAGGAATGCAGTGGTAGTTTTCAAAGTATGACTTGTAGCTTTGTCTTGATGAAGTTTCACTCTCTGAAAGTCTTTGGGATAAAGAAGTGGAATTTCTTCTGTCAATACTGGACGTAAAACCTTCTCCTGATAGTATGATGAGTTGATTTTAACATTTTTTTTCACTCTTTTTATTTTTAATTTCCCATTGGAGGAGAAACCTGTGACCATCATAAGCCCCTTACTGAAACTTTCTTAACATTGACGGAACCAGGTTTATACAATTTTTCTCCTCGTTTTCTATTGTAAATAGACCTTTTCTGTTGCAGTCATTTAGGTAAACCATGCTTCATCAAGGGTCACAATGTATTTCCATTTATCTCTTGCTAAATGATTTTCATACAGGATTCTACAAAAGGTTTTGCGCTGAGCCACATGTCTCGGCAAAAGCTGGTGAACATTATGTTTTTTAGCTTTTTTAAGTTGTAAATCTTGATTTATTATTTTATTTATTGTTGATACAGATGTATCTAAAGACTTTAAATTGATTTTTGTGTTGATGGATTTTCTCTTGTTACCAGGGATTTCACTTTAGGAACATTTGAAACAGTACGTACTTTTTTTTTTGGATATTCGTTTGGAGTCTTCTTTCCATGTAGAAATAATGATGGACGGTTTTTACCTGTCCGATTCATAATGTTGCTTATTTTGCAGTTTGAAATTTTAATACCATGCATTTCACAACGTTTTTGAATTCTGAAATAAGAATATTTCTTTTCGGAAAGTGCAAAAACATATCCCTCAATCCACAGCTTGTTTTCATGCGACATTTTGAAAGAATAATAAATTTAAAAGTAGCAGACGATATTTCTTATTTCAAATAATAAGCTGCTGCCAAAATTTTTTATTTTAAAACGTTTACTTTTTTTAAATTCTATATCGAAATCGTTCTAAAAATGCATTAATACCCTCTCTGTATAAATATATATATATATATATATATATATATATATATATATATATATATATATATATATATATATATATATATATATATATATATATATATATATATATATATATATATATATATATATATATATATATATATATATATATATATATATATATATATATATATATATATATATATATATATATATATATATATATATATATATATATATATATATATATATATATATATATATATATATATTAATATAAAGAAAAGACATATATAAATAAAGTAATAAATAAATACTAAAAATATAATGTTGGAACTACAATGAATAATAGGAAATCTAGCCAGCGCAAAAGCAGCTAAAGAAAGATTTGCCTATATAAATAAGATAAAACATAAAGAGAAGTAAAATATAAAATTGGAAAGATACTAAAGTATATGAAGCAAAAGACAAATTTGTCTTTTGCTTCATATACTTTAGTATCTTTCCAATTTTATATTTTAATTCTCTTCATGTTTTATCTATATATATATATATATATATATATATATATATATATATATATATATATATATATATATATATATATTCAAATGCTAACCGTAATCTCTCATGTGACATTCTTGTATTGATATCTTGATAAAAGGTATTTTTACACTTTCTTACAAAAATGCAAAGAGATATGTTTACCTTTCACTACTTCCCAATCTTTACTGGCAACTCATCTTGTGATTTCTTTCAATCGTACTTTGATAGAAAGAATTCCTACTTTCATACAAACATATGGAAATCAATACATTTTACTCCGATACTCATCTGACATCAATTTCCTAAGCCATCAGCGTTGTCTTGGCATTTTCTACCTTGATACACACGTGAAACAAAAATCGCAGGAAATTTTATTTCTGGAAGATAACTTTTATATTGTCCACCAAATCAGTTAAAATATCTCCCAAAGCGGTTTTTATTAATTTTGAGAATTTTTTTTACGGGATATTACAAAAAAAATAATAAAAAAGTGTTCCCCATGTCTAAAAGTAGAAAAAAATAAAGTCGTCCACGACATCAGAAGCGAAAACAAAATCACCTCCGGTCCTGTTCCACCACTTGTTTCTCCGATTTCTACCACCCCCACAATCATTACTACCTGGCTCTTCCCCCTCCCAAGCGATCACATTAGACCCGCAACTCCACCCTTGAGGGAACGATATAATTAAAGCAACCGTTTCCAATTCATTAGCCGCGACTCCCACACGCACGTATCCTACAGCTCCCTCCCCCGCAGAACTGTTCATTAGACGTTCGAGAGGGAAGACAGGGCGCGGGGGTGTAGGGCTAATTGTGGTTTTGTCGGAAACGAGTCGGGAGACAAATAGCTGCAAAGGTGAGTGTGGGAGGGAGTAGGAGGACGTCGCGGAGGAAGAGCGATTATTGGACTCAGAAAAGGTGGGAAATTGTTTTCGGGCGACACCTTCTAGAGCAGCGCGCGGAGCGGCCACTTCCGTTCTCGGGATCGTTTGCCGCTCGCCAAGTCCTGAAAGTCTCCAGCGAAGGACTGTCCATCCCTCACTTCCGCTGCTGTCTGATGGGGGCGATTCAAATTTTAAATGGTTATCTTCCCATCCAACCATCTTCCATGTCCAGGCAGGGATGAGCACGAATGGGGGCGGCATCCGAATGTCCAGATATTTTGTTTTCAGTTCAGCTGTTTACGGGCTCAATTTTGAACTCAAATTTTTTTGTTTGTAATGGTCAGAAACTAACTTTTGAGTTTTTGAATTTGATTCAATGAGCTCTCGTGTACAATTATAACCGTAGAAAAAAAAAAACCTAACTCTCATACTAAAAATCCAACCTAACTCATTGTGTACATTGGCTGACATACGCGGTGTCCTTTAAACCTACAAATTGCTCGTTTTATCCAAATTCAGTAAAAAATTATCTTTCAATGTTACAAATTCACGCTATTTTTAAAGTAATAATGCGTTACTTGTAAAGTTATAACACATTATTTTCAACGTTATAAAACGTTTTTAACATTATAACGGCCAGTTATTTTCAAAGTAGCATCCAGTTTTTTAAACGTTATAACTCTTTTTTTAAGTTATAACACGTTATTTTTAACGTTGTAATGTGTTTTTTTAACGTTAAATCATCAAACTATTTTTAACGTGATATTATAAAAAATGCTTAGCAACGTTAGTCGGTTTTCTTTGATGTGTGGTGAAATATAATTTGCAATTCTATTAATTTTCACCACACATCACTGACAATGCACTAAATGAGCACGTAGATCTACGTCCAATCTAATCGAAAGTCCGTGGTGGTCACTCATTATGACTCAGATGCGTAAAATTGATCACAATGTCTTCCAAGTGAAATGATACTTCTGATAAGTGCATGTCGAGTTTTGGTGGTTTTCTATTTTCAAATGAGACTAAATGAGCACGTATAGGCTATTTTACCTAAATTGGTACGGAAAGTTATGAGTTCTACGTCCAATCCAATCGAAAGTCCGTGGTGGTCACTGATTATGACTCAGATGCGTAAAATTGATCGCAATGTCTTCCAAGTGAAATGATACTTCTGATAAGTGCATGTCGAATTTTGGTGGTTTTCTATTTTCAAGTGAGACTAAATGAGCACGTATAGGCTACTTTACCTAAATTGGTACGGAAAGTTATGAGTTTCGTCCAATCTAATCGAAAGTCCGTGGTGGTCACTCATTATGTCTCAGGTACGTAAAATTGATCACAATGTCTTCCAAGTGAAATGATACTTCTGACAATTGTAGGTTGAGTTTTGGTGGTTTCTATTTTCAAGTGATGGATATCCGTTCGTCATTTCCAATTTAAAATGCATCAAATGGTATAAACAAAGAAAAAACCCAAAATAGCTGATCTGGCAGCCGAATGGTTAGCACTATTGCCTTCAGTTCAACAGTTCATGAATTTGAATCCCACCTTGGGCATGGATGTTTGTAGTGGTTCAGAATTCCCTTTTAACCGTAGATCCTATTCTAAATGGACTTCGAGCGCAGAAAATGACTGCAGAGTGACAAACAAACCAAAACCCAAAATAAAGGGATCTCGCTGCTAAATGTCGTTAGGACCTTCTGTTCAATAGCTCGTGGGTTTGAGTCCCACCTTGTGTTTGTAAAGGTTCAGAATCCTCTTTAAACTTTAGGTCTCAGTTTAATGAGCCCATTTATGCAAAAAATTTTATTGAGCTATAAACAGTCCAAACCAAACCCAAATAAATGGAATGGATGATGCATTGAACTGAGAACCATTTGGCAGAAAATTCAATTATAAGTCAATGTCAATGATGTTTAACTAAACTAACACCAACGCATCGAGTGATGAGGAGGAGAGGACGCTGATTATGCACAGGTTGGTTGGTTTGTCTGCAGCATTACGATTACTTTTTTATTACTAATTCCATTGGAATATGTTGTATAAATTGGATTCCAAAAATCACTACAAACACTAATATCTGTAGTGAGAATCGAACTCACAATCTGTTGTACTCATACCAAAAGAGCTAACTATTCAGAGGCCAGTTCATCTGAACAAAAGTGATTTATAAACACGTTACTGTAATGACCTCTAATTTGGGCAGTTGACGCAGAGAAAACCTGATTCAATTGCAAATGATGGCACGCGACAATGGCTGACACTCAAATATTCCTTTGTAAGTGAAGTGGAAAATAAGGAATCCTAGGTGGACAACAATATCAATGAGTACTTTGTTTAGAACTTTGGAAAAAATTTTAAGTGCTACTGTATATTTTACTCTAAATTGTACGCGATAACATATCAGTGGCTTTAGTCGTGGCAGGAAAGCTCTGGCTCATTTGCCCATTTCTCAAATTGAGAGTGGCTGAACACAAACGAAAACCAAATTGTTAAGGTTCCAATTGACTCTTAGCCAAATTGATGGCTGAATGGTCAAATTTGTGATTCTTAATTTAAAGTGCCATGTTTTTAAGTCGCACAATAACCAGAATCCACTTGAAATCTTAAATCCAATTCGAGTAAAACTTCATGAGTGAAAGTTAAAGCACTCTCAAACATATAATATAGAAACTTTGTTTAATTTCGTTCATATATGAACGTAATTAAAGTAACAAACCATGTTTTCATTTATACTGCTAATTTAAAAGAGTGATGAAACAGTGAATGTTTGATTCGTTTTGCAAATTCCATCGCTATAATTTGTATTTTACATACACATATCAAACAAAACAGTTAAAAAAACTGTGTACTTTACATTTGGATACTACTTACAAAATTATAAAGTATATTTACAAATGCATTGTATACGTTTTTATACTTTTGCACTACAAGCAAAGGTACAAAAATATGAAACACGCCTCCAACAAGTCACCATTATGGGGAAAAGATTCAAGCAGTTTCTTTTTTCCAACTGCGGGCACACAAGGGTGACTGAACCCTATGCCACAACAAGTCCAGAAACGGCTACTCATGTGTCGTTACCCAGCGGGCACCTGTGAACCATGTCACCGAGGCGAGTAGCGTTAACCGTGCCATACTACCACAAATTCGTTTATAGGGTGGGCCACATTCATACTTCATCACGGAAAAAAGGACAGAGAAACACAAAGGAAACAGAGAAAGAAGGTAACATCCATGCGCGAACCGGGATTCAAACCCAGGACCTATAGCTCAGGAGTCAGGAACGCTAACCACTCAGCCATCGGTAGGCAAATTCAAGTAGTAGGGAACTTAAATTCCTATAAAGGATCAAGAAGAACGCGAAAAGATGATTCTGTTCAACAATTTAGTCACATATTTAGTGAATTATTTGGAAACGATGCAGTCTGAGAGCTTGTGATCCCCTCCAACAACTGAGAATACTGAGCGTCTGTTCTTCTCAAATTCAAGTAAATTAGTTTAACTTCACTATATTATTATCGTCAAAAAAGGCCTCACAGCAAAGCGTAGTACGAGTTTCTTCCAAACAAGCTCAATCGCATATGGGTTGAAAGAGTATGTAAAACAAGCCTGCATTGCAGTGTTCAATTTGAAATTCATAAGATTTCCTGCATGAGCTTTGGTGAATCATGCATTAAATGAAAGGAATTACCCAATCATTACAATGTATGGTGCGATGGGAGATCCAAGTATTCCGCCTGCATACTTTGGAAACTTCTAATTGTCATGTACGTCTTTAAGAAACATTAGGCTGATTCCTGCTGTTAGCATCAATCTAGCAGTTCTAAAATATACATTAGGGCCGTGGTATCGTATCGGCCATCCATCCGAAAGGGTGGGGTTCGATTCCTAATGCCGCCAAAGATCCAACGAGTATTTGTGATATACGTGCTCGTTAAATCAGTGGAATCGAAAGTCTTATGGTCGGTCGTTGAGCAGTAACTATGGGTGCAATGGTCTGAAAAAATTTACTCCCCTTCAGATCAATGTCAAAATTGAGGGAGTGGATTCTCTGGTGGTGCCATCTATCGGAGGATTTGAAGAGCAAAAGTCGTACTTTCATCTGCATGGTGCTCTAATTAAAGCGAAAGACGCTCCCAAATGACTTAATATCGAATAGCCAAGGCATAGCTAGCTTGGCTTGTATAAGTGTCATTAGTAGCAACAACAACAATAAAATATGCTTTTCTCCTATCAAATGTGAAATTACTTTAAGTTACTTTTCTCTTCACACAAGAATATGCACTGTTCATCTAATATGAGTATAATTCCCCGAATTTGCGTCCGCCTCTCTTTTGTCGTGGAAGCAAGGTGTCTGGGGTGTCTTCCTTCTCTATGAGACGAAAGATGCCAACTTTGGATAACTGATGGAATTGAGAAAAACATGAAGTACTAATCTAAATACGTCAAA
>JAJQOW010000249.1:0-97500 GCA_037975125.1 Latrodectus hesperus
TGGATACGAGTGATAAAGTTAATGCTTTTTGTAAGAAATTGGAATTGTGGAGCAGAAATTTAAAGCAAGAAAACTTAACAATGTTTGCAAATTTGAATGATTGTATTAAAACTTACAAGGCTAAAGGAAGAACATGTAAAAGTTGTTTCTGTAACCATTGAAAATCATTTAGCAATGATTTTCAAAGAATTTTAAGAAGTACTTTCTTGCTGACGACAAACTGATATCAAGTTACAAATGGGTGAGGGATCCATTTCAAAATACTCCCGAAGGACTCACAATTGAAGAGGAAGAAACCTTCATAGACTTCACGGCAAGCGGCGAAACCAAAAGACAATTGAGTAATAAATCACTCTGAATTTTGGACAGGAGTGGATGATGAGTTTTCTGCACTAAAAACAAGGGCATTTCGCATTCAACTACCATTTTCAACATCTTACATTTTTGAAACTGCATTTTCTGCGGTGGCTTCTTTGAAGACAAAATATAGATCTCAGCTAAATATAGAAAAGGAACTGAGAGTGTCTATTTCTAATATTAAACCTTCCTTCGAAAAACTTTGCTCTGAAAGACAGGCCCAACGAAGTCACTAATAATTATTAAATTTGTTTTTAATTTAGTAAGTTGTTTTAATTTAATAAGTTAATTATGAAATGTGTCGAAATGTATTTTGTTTTGTATGTGAGTGTGTGTTCTTTCCCTTCAGTCACTTGATCAATTTTTTTAAATAACATTTTCTCTTGGATATGCTCGCCCCCCTAGGGGTGTGTGGCCCACAGGTTGAGAATCACTGCCCTAAGGTTTTGCCTTCAACTGTTGCGGATTTAGATATTTTGTCTGTGATTGAAGATACATCGAAAATGGAAGCTATATCAACAGAGATCAACAAAAATAATGAAGAAAGAAGAAAATCATCATTATCAGATTTAGCCACGCTACAAGAATCCATTATGGATAAAAAAAGAAACAGATGAACAACTAGCAATATTAGAAAGCGGTTTTAAAGATTTAAAAAATAGGATGTAGTAATGGTTAAAAATTCTTTTCTGTAAGTTGTGTTAGTAAAGAACCGGTAAATAAAGCTATATGTCCCCAGGCTCGTTATAAAAGTTAAAAAAATAATTAGGTTTTTCAATTGGAAGTTTTTATTAATAAACTTTTGTTTGGAATATTTGTTTCTTTTGCAAGAATTTTTATGCATATTATTCCTTTTTAAAGTAAGTATAAAAATATTTTTTAAAGTAAGTACTTGTGATTTCATTTATTATTTCATTGAGAATATAGAGTTGTATTTGTTCAAGACAATTTTTCGTTTGTTTCCCACACATTATTTATTTTATTGATTTATTCAAGGTATTTATGTTTCTCTAAATTAATATTTACTCAAGAATCATTTTAACTACTTAATTATCCTATAATTATCTTATTCAAGAAATTAGTACATTTTAAATTTATTGTGATTAAATGTTCACATTGCTTATGTTCCCAGTGTTAATGCTCTTACTAAATCTTATTTAGAAATACGTCTTAAAGACTTGGTGAAAAATTCCATTAGCAAGCTATAATTTTTAAAATAGCTATCTATATAATACTCTTTCCAAGTTTAACACTAGAATTTAAAATTTATAAAATGAATATTTAAATTTAGGCACTGCCTTTGAAAAAATGTACAAAATGTTTTTTTTTTCAAATGTAATGTGTTCATAGATATCATTTGCTTACTTTGACTTGAATTTTTTTATAGTGTAATGTCTGGAAGATTAATGAATTAAAATTTTTAAAAAGGAACAATTCTATACTTCTGTTTAAAGATTAAATATTTTTCACATTTATGCATTATGAAATTGAAAGTTTTTGAACGAAACTTTCGTCAAATGTTGCAAAATTAAATTTTTTACTAAATGCGAAGAAATAATAGGGCAATTATAACTAACTACATTGAAACAAATAGATAAGTACTAATTTATATGACGTAAAATTGCTGCCTTGGTTGATAATTTTGCTGAGATGGTAGTTGTCAGTATATTATGTAAATACCCTATTTTCTACATCAAAAATTTAAAATCTGATGTAGCATTTAAATATTGTATATAAAAGAAATGAAAAGGCAAAAAAGGAAGTTGTTATTGATGATATTGGATGATATTAAAGCTGGATAAAAATACTTAGTAACAGCAATGTTATAAGATTTTAAAACGACCAAAGATTAAAAGTTACATGCATAAAATTTTTAATATACTTTATTTAAAGAGCAATGTTAAAATACAGGTGATTATCAAAATAATAAAAATACCTTAGATTTATACAGAATCTTTCGTCAGTAAGGTGTAGTACCGCTTTTGGCATGAAATACCGCATGAATTTGCCTAGAAATTGATTCATACGAGTGCAAGAGCTGAATAATGTTTAAAGGAATACTGAACCATATTTTATGGAGATGTTTTAAAAGTTCTGGGAGAGATGCTGGTGGAAGTTACTGATTCCTTTATTGAACGTTGTAATTACAACATTATTGTTCAATTATATTGCGGTTAGAGATTGTGGATGCCAAATTAGATGTTTAACTTCATTCTTGTATTCATCACATCACCACTGCATTATCATCATGGAAAATTTTTTATCTCCTGCAGAAAACAAAGTTTGCATCATAGGATGGATCTAGTCAACTAAATTTTCTATTTCTCCATACTTATATCCTCAGTAGTCCTTAATTCAGGGTAAAGGTTATTTTAGCAGAAAACTACGACACGGCTATCCATATCCTGACAGACCCAACTCCATGGGTGACAGTCTGAAGGAGATAATCACGATCATATGCTTGTGCCCTCCTAAGTATACCAGTCCTGTTGTAGGGAAAAGTATGAATGATGATTTGTCTGACCATATTACTTTTTACACTTATCAATCAACCTAGTTTTGTAAGTTTGATACCACTGTAGAGGATGTTTGATATTTGGCATGCTTGACAAGTACCTTGAGAATTGTTGCTCTGTGGTAAATATTATATTTATGAAGGTGACTTCAAGTTGCGTAGTCACATGAAATTTCAGAAGCTGATTGAGATCAGGGTAAATTTTCCCTGTAGTTGCTCACATTTTTGACATTACAATCCACTTCAATAACTGCCAGATCTTTTTCACTGAGTTTCTCTTTCCATCCGCTGTTATGCTTTGCTGAACTTATCTTGAAGCACTGTGTATGTGTGCCGTTGTGACTTTAGATAACGCCTAAAAATTGGGATGTTTCGCAATCACACTTTAATTAGTCTACTATCCTACTATTTGGTCTATTAATATATGATATGTGTCGGACGTTTTACGCTTTTAAAAAAAATCAAAAAGTCATAATACCTTAATATAATATTACCATATCCTACAAAAATATTTATATTTATGAAAAAACTGGTAGTTACCTTAATGAATCTATCGTAACTATTATTATATCATAATGAAGTGCTTTAGAAAATGTCATTTCTATTAACAGCCGTTTCCATTATTTTGATAACTATTTGTACTTTTCCTTCAAAAATTAATTTATCACAGAAAAAATGAAAAATGCAACAAATTTGGCTAAAATTTTGATTTAAAATTGTATGAAATTATTGTCACGAGTAAGCAGTGGGGAGTTATATAATTAAAATTGAAGTGTTAGTTGTGGGTTATTACACACCAAAAAATAAATAAATACATTTTATTTATAAAAAGGAATAGTTTAGTAAATTAATAAAGAAAATGATATATAGTTAGAACAATGAAATTTGTAGGAGTTATTAATTTTTTGTAGAGAAACATTTTTATGTGTTTATTTGCAATATGCCTAAAGATAAATGTCATTCGAACATATTTCTGAGCTCAACAGAATAGAAATTATCATCAATAAAGACTGTTGGATATGTTTCTGAAAACCAGTAACAATTTTAATGTTTTTATTATATTTGCCACAGGTGTTTTTAGCTGTGAAGGACATCTACTGTCTACCATGAGAAATATTCCCGCCAACTTGTCTCGACCTGTCTGTTGCCTTGGAAACAAGACACGATGCATTTTTGACAAAAGGAGTTAAAAGAAAATCACTAATTTTGGCTTACTGAATACTTTAGGAATAGCATCTACACTAAGTACGTCTAATTCTCATTTGAGAGCACTGAGATGAGTTGAGATCACTGATCCCTAAATTTGTCCATTTCAAATGGGGATTAACATCCTTAATCCTCTTTTGAAATGAACATATCTTGTTACCATAGTTACCGTTACTAACCTGACAACTTAGCAGTCACTATTCTTGTGGTATATGGACGGTAACGAACCTCTCCTCTATCTCCAACTCTGAGGAGAGATTGTTGTCTTCACTGCACTGAATGCAAACTGGATTTCATTGCCACCATTACCAGAATTGCCTATTGTTGATGCACTCATCCGTTACAGCTGTCAGTTCATTGGCTAATCAATTTATCTGATTAGATCAATCTCATACTATTTAATTTTGCATGAGTCAATTTTTTTGTCACAGTACAATGACTACAATAAATTTAAATCAAAAAGGTATAATTGGGATCTTCGAAGTTTAATGTCAACGATTATTGAACGGATGGTGTATTTTCCTTTTCCAAATTTGTGTCTGTTTTAGTAGGTACTAGGATTTCTAGGTTTTTTCCTTTATAAGCTTTTAATATGGTACACTGTTTATAAGGAATTTTGAAGGTAAATCACTGCAGAAGTTAAATACACTTGCAGTACTTTAAGGTCATCGAATTACTCATGATATTCTGTCAAAGATTTCTGCGTAACTTATCAAAATATATAAAGACCTTTGAGCTGCAAACAACGATTCTCTCTACGAGATCTTCAGCTCCATCCATAGGCGTCTTCCGCATTTTAAGCGCACTCAGAATTGAAAGTCCAATGGGTTGAGATTTCGTGAACATGCCTCGACCCTCAAAGGTTTTTCCTCTTTTCTACCTCCCAGAGCTGAATACTGCCCTATGTTCTTTGGTAATTATTTTCAATAGGATGGGTACAATCACCCCTTTTAATTTGTAAAAGCAATTTAGAATCACCCTGTATAGCCTGCATCAATTTAAATGCTACTTTGTACGAATTTGGGCTCTTTACTTCCAGCTTTTATCTTTCATTCATTTCTCAATATCCACAAGACAACACTTGGTGAGAATTTAAATTAAAATTTTTATGAATTCCTTACAACTTTAAACAATATATTACATATGTAATGAATGGATGCATTACGCACATGACATTCATACATTACATACCAATGTTCAGCCCACTGACAGGAAATTAAAATCAGATGAAAACATTTTATAAAGAAAGAAATAAAAGTTAAACGACATCCAGAAAATATTTTCACTCGGAAAAAAATATCTCAAAATTTTGAATGCATTACACAGGCAGAATTGCACTTTTAAACTGTACTTGTGACATCATAAAACGTATTTATATATTTTTACAGCGATATTAACATAACATTTCACTAATATTTAGATTTAAGCTCTGTCCTTGTGTTGATGAAATCACAGACTTCCTTAACGAATTCTTGAGGGCGGGTTGAATGGATGAAGTGTCCAGTACCTTGCAGGCCAACTTTAATAACTCGGGGGAAAAACTTTTCAATTAATGGATCTTTAAACCTGTAATTACAAAGAGAAGAATCAGTGCAATATTTGTAAAAAATTTCAAAAATGTATATGCATTTCTTAAAAAGATGTTTCGAATAGAAAAGGAGTTTTAATCCATTGTTGCTTAGAGACATTACAAAATAAAAATGTTGCACCTATAATTAAAATTAAGTTACATCAAACAAAATTTTTGTTTTTATTTAATTATATTGGAACTTTTAAAATTGACCTACCATTTTTTATTGAAATTTTTCCCCTAAAATATTTATAAATTTACTTTGAATTTTTGGGTACATGAATAGTTGAAATAATTTGAATCGTTTGAATTCTTATTAAAAGTTTCTGAAAAGAACAAGACTGTACTTTATCAATAGGTAAAAAACCAATTCCAAAAACTTTTTTTGGATATCTTGGGTGCTTTTACCCGAATACTTGTAGGTTTCCATCGTACAGTAGGAAACAAATCTGACTTTATTGTAACAAATAAATCAAAATAGGTATAACATTTTGTTTAAATATAAACAGATTCAAAATTTCACTGATTTCCTATTTAACAGAAACATTAACCAGCTAAAGGCCATCTGTTCCCTGTCAGATTTATTGAAGCTTATAAGATAGTAGGGGGATTTAAAGACATATTAAAACAGTCAAAATATTTGAAATAGTGCATTGTTACATGGTAATAGGCAACAGTATTTCGAAATTAATAAAAAAGAAATATATTTTTTAATTTTAAATAAAATACTTGACAAGATTTTACTTGTTTTCACATAAAAGAGGATATTTATTGAAATCACCGTACTTTGAACTATTTCGAATTTGTCAAACAATGCTGCATAACATCTTTTTTTTAAATCGTTGGCTGTTAGGCAAATATAAGGCCTAATAGGCAAAGGGTGCTCTAAGGGCTTTAATCATCTATCAGGTCTTTAGTTTTCATGAGTACTTTTGATATAGTGGGTGGTATTTGTGTATCGCTAAAGTGGATATGTGAATACCACGAATAGGAATAGCAACGGAATAGCGCTTAAGATGAAACATGGTAGCTCTCAAACAGTCACTCTCACAGACATACAAGTAAAAAGCAGCTGCAGAACATCTATCGCCCATTATTCACAGCGATTGAGATATAACTTAGGTCTTTAAAGAGTAAAGAGGGAGGCCCTACCATTAAGCAGTGGTGAACCTTGCATAAATACCTGTGTAACAATTGAAGACAATGCTTTTAATTCATTTAATGACCATTATTTGATGCTACAGATCAAATTTGGACTTTGGACACTTCTTGATGTTCTTAATCTACACTGGCCCATGGAACTTTTACCATTCTGAATTACGACACTAATTTGTCACATGATCCAAAAAAACTGCACAAAATATTAATTCTTTTGAGCAGGTATAAGATGTTTCAGGAGAGGAAATAGTGAATCAGTAACCTCATCCAAGTTCTATGAAGAATTATAGTCACTTCTATTTGAGAAGATTAAAAAAGCTGTTAATAAGCAATGTTATGAGAAAAATAAAGTATCATAATTTTTGAACAGATTACGGCTTATCTTGTTTCATGAAAATGGCCAATAATTTGACGTAATTAATACATTATTGATGAATTTTTTGTTATGTTTAAAATTGTTGCCGTTTAATGTGTTACCATTAGCTTTTTGATACATATGTATGAATTTTCTTTCCATTAAATACATTTTGATGGGACAACACTTTTTATTTTTGTAAATTTAATTTTATAGACACATTAACGATTTTGCACATAATAATACATTTAGAATGTGTGCTAGTGAATGTAATTTAGAAAAGAGGCAGAAAACAGTTGTGATTGACAGCTATGTGATATTTATTCAATGCGTCGAAATGTGGTGACATATTTATATATATAAACCTTATGAAATGAGAAAAGCATAGTAGTTCTATCCATTTACAGTGCAATCTCGTAACTTCATCAGTACAACTGCGGCACTTATGGCATACAGCAAGTAATCTTTGCATTTCTGGCAGCGTTCGCTCTCTCAACCTTACTCAAATTAGCACTTGGAACTGCACAATCTGCTAATAAACAAGGTTTTATGTTATGATTTTTGTGCAATATTTGAGTGCGTGAAGTTGAGTTGCTCTGGTTGGCCTTACATATCATTTTCTTAAATATATTAATATTTATGGGATGTCGTATTGTTAAAACAACTTGTGGAACTCTGCTGCTCACCCCGTTTCTTCTGAGAGCTTCTCGTGAATGATTGGGAATCATGTTGAACTCTAGGATAGTGTTGGGTGTTCGGCTCGCTTTCATACAAGATTCATGATCAATCTTCCGAGTGAGGTTACCTGAATGAATAATTTTTACAAAACTTAAGCATTATAGCTTCTTGCATGCTCTTTTGGTTTTCATATCTAATGAAAGATCACTCACTCACTTCAAACGCCGAGAAACATGAAATCTGTCACTCAAAAGTGTGGATGCATGAGAATTATGATAGAAGTTTCACATCAACAAAATGGCCACTGTAGCCTGTTGGTAAGGGAGTCTTTCTCGTTATTGGAAGGTTGTAAGTTCGAATCCCAGATTAACTGAAGATCGTCGTGTTCACTAAAGGTGACAGGGGCATGCTCAATAGGTGGAGATCGAGATGTCCTCCAAGTGAAATTATACCTCAGGGAGTGGCAGGTCAAATATTGGGGTGTCTTCTGCTTGGTACCTGCTCCTAAGCAACAAAGACTCCCATCCGGGTACTTCCACCTAACCACCAACTCTGAGCTTCATACAGGGAAGCATGCTGGTACAATAGCAACACAAACGAAATAGCAACATAATCGTATTCCTAAGTATAATTAGTGAAAATGAAGTTAATTTTGTTCATCATTGCGCATATTATATACATAAGATATTTGAATTTTTTTCAAGCAATTGAATCGCAAATTTACGTACTATATAGCACCTTAAAAATATTTCGTTTATATGAGAGTCATTAAAAGTAGAAACTTACACTTTAAACTGAGAAGCTTCTCCGTACAAAAGCAAGACATCGCCATCAAAGGTTCCTGACAGCACATTCTGAAAAGTGTCCAAAGCAATGGATTTAGCTATAACATCCAAATTCAGCTGTGCTTCATAAAACTCCCCATTCCATTTCAATGGCAAAAGGTCGAAATCAAAAGAATCAATAAATTCTGTAGTTACACTAAACTGCATAAAAAATAATTTTGAATTATTATTAATATTAAGTATGATAAATTTATATTAGAACACTAATGTTTAAATAGATTAAAAATTTTGATGTATGATGAAGTGATTAGTACAAAGTGTTGTTCTTAAAGAAGTCACACAATATTATATAATAATTGCAAATAGGTTTTAATCACTAAAAACAAATTCCATTTGCACTTCAATTTTATTTAATGATATGAATTGGA
Organism: Latrodectus hesperus; assembly: GCA_037975125.1. Taxonomy (NCBI): domain Eukaryota; kingdom Metazoa; phylum Arthropoda; class Arachnida; order Araneae; family Theridiidae; genus Latrodectus; species Latrodectus hesperus. Next base: position 9,053 of record JAJQOW010000249.1, read on the forward strand.
AGTAGGATTATTTACACACACACATACCCTATGAACGATAATAAAGCTTCTTCGACACTTTAAAATGATATTTTTAAAGATTACTAAGAAATACACTTTTATGTAAATAAATTATAGTCTGAGAAAAATTGACACAAAGAAGGCAAAATTTGAAAAACTAATGACACACACACAGGTCTAAGATAAATCTTTTCAAATCAAAAGAAAAAGACCACATCTTCGTCAGGAGGGAGAGGGTCAGCTATGCAAATTAAACAAATACTCTTTTCTGAGAAGCACGAAAGACATATGTCTATAATTCTTCCTGCAGTGTCTGTAATCAATGATGTCTGTAATCAAACCAAGAAGTATAAAAATATTAATTTATTATACAAAACATTTGACATCTTGAAACTTAGTCTCAAATATTTCGGGTAAAAGCGTTTTTTTTTGTTGCGTTTATGAGAAAAAAAAAGCAGGATAAAATAGGGTAAGTCTCTAAGTAAGCACTATTAGTAATCTTTCTAAAATCACATATTGTATATTCAAGTATCCAGAACTAAAGAGAAGAATCCACTGATTAAACAAGAGCCAGAATCTAAAACCATTCGTCTTTACAGAAGGACTAATGAAGAATGTTTGAATGACTAATGAAGAACTAATGAAGGACTAATGAAGAATGTTTGAATTTGTTTCCGGAAAGGATATTAAAATGAATTCCATATTAATTGTATTGTTTAAAAATTAAAATTGGTAGTATTGCATGCAGAAATGTGTGTGGGAAACTTAAGCGTTTTTAATTATTGTTATAGTTATTCAAATATTGTTTGGAAACGACTGATGGCAGTTGTCGCCAGCATTTTCTTGCCCTTGTAGATGAGGAACGAAGTGTGGAGAGGAGTGCGACCAACAAGAACTATGCTGACCTTTCCAAAATAATGTCATGTTATTCTTAGTTTGTAAATAATGTAAACAGTATGTTCTTGTCATTATTTATTATATATTATCAATCACGAAGAAGTCATTACAGAATTTCAAATGATATTTGATAATACAATTATTATGGGGATAAATCGTGACAAATAAAACAGAACCCACAATATTTAAAAAATTTATTGCAACTATCAAAACATTCAAAATAAAAGAATAGCATTTTCGGTTTATTTTTAAACAAAATTTAACTTTTCGAAAATGAATTTGCTTTCTATATTTTATTTTGCTTACTATTGTTATAAAAACCGATGCAGATTTCATCTTGATATATTTTTAAGAATGTCTTGAAAACTTTCTTACTTCTTTCGCAAAATTTTTTGCGAAATTCTTTGAGAACTCTTCTGCTTTTCTCTGGCTTCCCAACTCCTTCATGGACTCTAGTACATCCCTCCCTGTGCTGAACGCCAGTTCCAACAAGCTGCCTGGCTGAGGATTCAGGTTGCGCGCTGGGACGTCCTCTATAATCAGCATTTCAATCTTTTCTGGCTACAATGTATTAAAACATGATAAAGCACATTTTGATTATACAGTATATTTAAAAATTATGTTGAGTCTAATTTAAATCCCTTTTATAATCCTAAAATAAATTGGATGAAAAAATCTATTGAATCTATGCGCATGTTACAGTATATGTGTATGTGGAAAATTTGGTACTTATACGTGTTAGTGTCACCGCACTCAATTTCGCACCAAGCCAAATTACCGCCATGGAAATCAATACAAAAGATAGCACACCATAAAATTACGCATACAAAATAACAAAGATTTTTATGGAGACAGCACCAAGAGAAAGAAAACAACTCTCTTTTAAAGCCAATATCGATCGAATTTCCCCCTATAATTGCAGATGGGCGTGGTCGCAATGTCCTCCAAGTGAAATAATAGCTCTGGGGATGGCAGGCCAAGTATTTGATGGTCTCCTGCTTAGTCGCTGCTTCAAAATCACGAAGAATCCACACGGCTGCTTCTATCTAACTGGTAGAGCCCAACTCAGTGCTTGGTACAGGGAAAAAATGCTGGTGCAACAACAACTTATAATTGTGAATACTTTTTCAAATTAAACATGTAAGTTGGAATATTTTATTGTTATCTTTTTTGTGTGATTTCTGTGGCGCTTATTTGGCTTGGCTGAAGTAACGCTATTATGTAAGAAATCAATATTTAAAATAAGACACACTTAAAAAAGCAATTTCATTTTTTGACGATTTGCATTGTATTTTATGCCGACCGATGGCTGACTGGTTAGGGTCCCTGACTTCGAAGCAGTAGGTCCCGGGTTCGGATCCTAGTTCGGGCATAGATGTTCGTTTCTCTCTCTCTCTCTCTGTTTCTTTATTCGTTCACTTTCGGGATGAAGAAACTCCGAAAGTGAAGGAATAAAGAAATGCTGGATGCCCCACAGTATAAGATGACACGGCATTCGCCCGCTTGTCCAGCTGAATAGGTATATCAAATGTGCAGCCGGGCATTAGAGAAAAAAATGTCATTTATGCTGAATTTAAATTTTGGGTCACGTTATGTCGCATTTGATTTTCAGTAAAAAATATAATTTGTGCATTTAATAGTGCTCTTATCTTCTTCTTCACTGGCCTGACAGCCCAGGGTGGGCCTTTACCTTAATCAGAAGTGCATACCAGGATCCCCTAATTTTGGACAAGGTCATGTAGATTGTCACTTTTAGTGATTTTAGGTCGTTTTCAAGGCAGTCACGCCATCGGAGTTTCGGTCGTTCTCTTTTTCTGGTGCCAATGGGGCGATCCAAGAAAAATATTTTTGTCACCCGAAAGTCATTCATCCAGCTCAAATGTCCTGTCCATTTTAATCTCTGTAATGAGATAAATTTAACAATATCTGGTTCTTTATATAGCTTATAGAGCTCAGAATTTGTTCTTCTTCGCCATGTATTCTCATATTTTATTCCACCAAATAAGTTTTTCTTTCGAAAATGGAGATGGTTTCTGATAGTGCTCTTATATAGCTCTTAAAATTATAAGAATATTATCAACAGCTACATGTTTTGTTTTCTTCAGTTGACAATGTTTTTGTGTAGTTTTTTCTAAAAATTCTACAACTCATTGTTATCTCAGTGAGACCAGAGACTTTAAGTAATAAAGATTAATCAAATATGAATCGCCAAAATTAAATAACAAGTGCCAATATTTTAAGAAAAATTATCCATAAAACAAAAATGGCACATGCGGTCACAGTTTACAATTTGAGAATGTCTATCCATTTAGTTTCCATTCTGAGAATATAAAATTGTTTTGAGCTAATGAAAAAAATAATTGACAGAATTTAAAGTGTAGAGCTCACATTAATACATTTGACTAAATCATAAAATACATGCTTAAAGAACACACACACACTTAGAAAAGTTTAAAATTCTCTTACCATTTCTTACACAATATCATCAACAAAGGAAGCAAATATTTTTGTATTTCAGTTATAAAAGGAGCCTCTTACTTTCAGACAAGAATGGGCAAAAATGTTGAGAAATTTTTTTCATGTTGTTGACAATGACATCATGAACTGTAATTTGAAGATCAAATCTAGCTCTGTGGTTATTCTACAAATTTTCTAGATAATCAAAACTGTTACGGTTAAGATTTCTAAAAAAATCCGAGGTGCTCAACTGCTTTAAGAATATACTTATTTTTAAAGGATTAGCATGAAAGAGAAAATGTTTTGTTGGCCATTAATGCGGGAATTAGAAATGTTCACGTAAGACAAATCCTTATTTCATCAACATTTATTCTTTCCTTCCATCGTAATTAGGCTTCGAAGTCATTTCAGAAACGATTGGTGATAAAAATCGCAGCTTCTGCTCCGTGCGATTTTTCCACGCAAGCCTCAAAATTGCAATACTCTTCAAAGGTATTTTGCAAGAGGGAAGAAAAGGGACTGTCTGCAGTCAATAGCCAAATACTCGATGTAAAAAGTTCCGGGTTTGATACCAGCCACTGCTGAACAATGAGAAATGAGTATTACAACTTTGCTTTCGGTATGGATATCTGCTTCGGTGGATGCTTGAGAGTTTTCCTCTCTTGCGGCAAGTGAAGACGACCCACTAGCAATAAAAATCCTTCTGGATTGATTTGACGGGTGCTCAGCAATTAACTCAGTATCGCACACCAGGGTGATTGTTGATTGACCCCATTGGCCCCTACAGTCTGAAATGGATTCGAAACTTCTTCGGTCATCCACGCTGAAGAAAAATTCTCATTCTAGAATTGTGTCTACGCTTCAGCTACTCAGCTGACCAAAAGAGCTTCCGAAAGGTGCGTGCTAAGCAACTTAATTTCGGTATTGAGATTATCTACAATACGGTTTTAAAGAAAAGACTTGCTGAGTATTTGTATGCTACATTTTAGCGCATACGATACAGCCGACATTAAAACATAATTAAAATTATAAACTTGTCTCAAACATTTCAAATAAAAAATACACATTTTTGCACAAGGAAATACATCTTATGCTTAGAGATTGAATTGTTTGGGACTCCCTGTAAAAACAAAAATCAAGGCAGTAACATCTATGCAGTTAATATGAAGTTTATCATAGTTTTGTATTATGTTTATAAATTGAATTGTTTGGGACTCCCTGTAAAAACAAAAATCAAGGCAGTAACATCTATGCAGTTAATATGAAGTTTATCATAGTTTTGTATTATGTTTAGAGATTGAATTGTTTTGGACTCCCTGTAAAAACAAAAATCAAGGCAGTAATATCTATGCAGTTAATATGAAGTTTATCATAGTTTTTATTCAATAGTTTGTCGATGAACATTACGATGAATTAATGACGATCGATGATTTCACTAAGCGTAGTTGTGATTTCAAGAGAATTCTAAAGAAGAGCTGCAAATCTGGATGATTATTCTTTATTGTTGACAAACATAAAAGATTTCTAAATGATAATTGATAAGTTATGATTGTAACAAGCTGTAATTTTATACGAAAATCTAGAAAAATGGAATAGAAGATGAGTGGCATAATTTTTAAAGGTAAATTTTAAGAATCACACATTTATAATCAAAACAATGAACGGCTTATTTTTGTCATTATTATGTACATTATTTTCCTGCATGATCTCCTTTCATATTTATGTAGTTTTTCCAAAGATGTTCCAATTTTTTAAATCTTTGCTAAAAACTAAAATGCTCTGAAATTCATGAAAATAATTACTTGAGTTATTAATGATCTCAGATTATGAAGAAAAATCTCTTTCTTTTCACCAAATTATCTTTTAAATTTTAAAGAAGAGGAAATCACTGAGTTTCAAGTCACTGGATTAGCGGGAATGATGAAGCAACTTGTAGGGCAATCCAACCAATTTATTAGCTGTGAGTTCAAAAGATTGAACTAGTGGTGCATTATCATGATAAAAATAACCCTTTCCCTTTGAGATGCTTCTTTTTAAATTTTTATTAATACCGTCTCATATATCAGTCTCATAGTGTTCGAAAATCATTTATCCTTTGTCCTGAAAGTCAATAAAGATTATTCTTAAAAAGTTTTGGAATCTCTTCAATATTTTTCCAGCCGACAGAACATTATGTGCCTTTTTTGTAGCAGATTATTAGAAGTCCACCAATAAGAAAATTATTTTCATTTCTAGTAAATAATAATGTATCCAAGTTTCTTCAACTGTAAACGTAAACACCAGTAATATCCCTGTGTTGTTGTTGTTGCTGATCCCTGTTGTCTAGCAGCGCTAGACCAAGTCTATGACACTGCACACTCTCAGGAAATCAATGGCCAATAATGGTCGCTCCAGAAGATCTTCTTTATCGAGTCCCAAGCACTCAAGGATATGATCCGGAGTGGCTTGGCTTTTGGAACACTTAGCGCAAATTGGAAATTCCTTTTCGTTGTTGTTAAATGTCAATGATCTTAGGTGGCCACTTCGAAAGCGTGTTATTGTAGTTTGTTCCAGTCTGCTGCACCGGAGGGATAGAGATCCGCCGGGACGATTACCCTGGTACCAATGGTGCACAGGGGGAATGGCAAATGCAGACCGAACAGGTCCTTTATGTCTAGAGTATATTTCAGTATAGGTAAGAGACGCCGGAGTAAGCAAAGGCTCGTCAGTACCTCTTTTTGCTAGGGCATCAGCCAATTCGTTACCCGCAAGGTCTACGTGAGAAGGGATCCACTGTAAGTGAATCTCACGAGATAAGGAGAGCCGTCCAAGCTTGTCGCAATATCCCTGTACCTAACCCAAGAAGGATACTACTAGTTTGGATTGATATTGTTGGAAAGAAATGTGAGTGGCACTGTCGGAGGAGCGTCGCCCGGTACCGCAGCCACGAGCCCCAAATGCAGCTTTCCAACACACGGTTGGAGCAGTAACACAACTGCCTCTGGCTGACTCCAATGGACGAGTTTATTAGATGAAATTGGGTGAGAGGAGAACCAGGCACAAATGAAACATAAGTAGGTGCTGGAACATGATGGAACAGGGCAGTTTAGTTAATCAGTACTATACACTAAAATGGTGTGGTGTTAACAGATTGGGTGGTATAAAACAGTTTGTGACAGTTTACAAACAGTTGGAGTTAGAGTCATTAAGTTGCCACAGGTATGGACTGAAACATAGATGTTCATGGCAGACTAAGCAGAGGAGGGCAGTTCATCAAATGAGTCATCTGCTTCTACTTCGTCTGGCAAAATCAAGTTTCTATGCTCAATGAGGAAGGAGATCAAATTGTTTAGTTTGGTTATAGCTTAGCCATTGTCGATGATGTTATTTATCCAAACTTTTAACAGGTGATCGCTGGGAGAGCAGAAGTGACAAGAACTTGTAATTGGGCAACTGGTGGCATAGTGAATTGGGCTCCCAATCTTTCCACACGCACAGTGGTCGCTTGAAATGGCACCTATTCTGTGTAGAAAAGTTGGGAACGGGCCATGTCCCGTAACAAATAGAGTGACTTGTCGTGGCCAGCAAGTGATTTTGTTTTTCACTGTTGGTAATATGTCAAGGACTAGTCTTTCTGTTGAGGCGTAGGCCCAGAGTATTTGCCATGCTTTGATAAGATCATCGGCAAATCGCTTTGTATGGAAGCAGCGTGGGTTGGAAGATATATTCTGGGACCTTCGATTGTAGTTGCCTCTTTCGCTAGGGTGTCCGTAGCCTCATTACCAGCATGTCCCATTTGGGCTTTTATCCATCCTAGTTTGATATTATGGGTGGCATTGAATTCTCTCTGTATGTTCCGAGCTATTGGGCTTGGGGTAGTTGGATTTCCTATCGCCATGAGACCTGCTTGGCTGTCCATTTGGATCCAACAAGTTTGGTCCACTTGTTTTGCCCACTTAACCGCTTGAAGGATGGCAAGTGATTCGGCCTGGAAGACTATGTTTGTATTACTAAGTCTTATGCTGCTCATTGTGGACAATGGTGTCTTTATAATAGACAAAAAATGCTGCTCCCACACTCAATCTTTGATCCGTCCGTATGGATGTAGTGAACTTCCTGATTATTGTTGGGATGATGTTTCTTCAACTGTGCCAAAACACCACAAAATGTGCTTGAACTGGTCAATTGCAGTTTGCCTGATTGCAATGAATGCAGGAATCCACTTTTGATAGACTGGCAGCAATAGCGACACCCATCTTACTGACACCTTTTTATGCCTAAATATGTATGCAAAAATTAAACACATGCACATTTGATTATGTTTAATTTCTTAGATATCTTACACACAGGTCCTGTCACGACGTGAGTGTGACAGGTTCTCTTCTAACATGACTTTATGGATTTTGTTGACTATTCCTTCATTCTTCACTTCAAATGAAAGCCCAAACTGTTCTGCTCTATTGTACTCTTACAGCCGCAACTGTAAGATCTTTAAGAACAGCCGCATCTGTACTTGAGAGTCGGGCCAATGAATAGAGCTGGGTCCTTATAATACATTTTTTTTTAACTTTCTTTAATTTCGGTAATAGATTCTTCTCACAGAAAGTTAATGTTTTGCCGATTCAGGAAATTCTTTCCCCTCCATCATCAAAACAAACTTGATAATCCTTTGCTATTGGATCTAATAAAATGTAAATTTTTAAAATAACATCCACAAATTTCCCGAATTTGGTCCAGGTAATGATAAATTGTACATATTTTGAATATAAATTGTGATTACGATAAAACAAACTTTTCAAACTGTCTTTGTATATACATACATACATACATACATATATATATATATATATATATATATATATATATATATATATATATATATATATATATATATATATATATATATATATATATATATATATATTGTACCGAGCTCCACGGGTTCGTGTTGATTGAGAGTTGAATAAAGCAACCACTTAATGAACACAAGACTTTTATTCGTAAAAAAACTTCACTAGATAAACGAAATTCCCGCTGTAACAATCACAATTATACAGCTACAATTCGTCAGATACAATAAGAAACAGCTTCCAATCACAGGTCTCAAATACCTCAGACAGAGAACAACTAATCGTCTTCACTCACTGACTGTCTTCACAAAACTCACTCTTCCATGTCGGGCTGAGGTATTTATACCTGACTTGGCGGAGAAATCTACCAATTTCGCCAAGGTTCTGGAAGCTTCTAGGCTATCTCGAAAAATATTGGTCCTAGAGCTTAGGTGATGGATGTTTCCAGAAGTATCGATTTCTCGCCAAGTCGCCAAAAATCTCGCCGACTGTCGCCAAGTCGCCAAGAATCTCGCCGACTGTCGCCAAGTCGCCAAGAATCTCGCCAACTGTCGCCAAGTCGCCAAATCATTAGGAAATCCGCTTTTAAACTACAGCACGTCTAAATACCGCAATTTTTGCCCAAAATGTGAGAATTTCTGATCTGTCTGAGATATTTTAAGACAAATATAATCATTATTTATAAATTTGTAACATTGCCCCCTCTCAAGGACTGCACGTCCCGGGCAGTACAATCCCCTGATAGGAGGCCAAATTTAATATAAGAGAATTTACATTTCAAGAGGATACATTACATACACAAGCAACTAAAAATACAAAAAAAATAGAAAAGATAAAAAAATTATCTATACTATATACAAAGAGACCATGGTCTACTAATTTTTACTTTACATTACGATAAGGAGTTAATCTATCATAATGTACTACCTTTGGTTTTGAGGAAGATTATTTCCTTATACGAACCACGACGTCGTTCAGTCTTTCTAGGACTGTGTAGGGACCTTCCCAGTTGGCTTGCAACTTTGGAGAAAGTCCTTTACGTCGAATCGGGTTCCACAACCAAACTTTGTCGCCTTCTTGAAATTCACGTCCTGTCGCTCTTGTGTCATACCTTGTCTTCATTTTTTCGGTCGTCAGGTTGATTCGGTCTCGAGTGAAGTTATGGACATCTTCAAGACGTGCCTGAAGGTCTCGAAGGTATTCCTCTGGCGATGAAGATGTATCCGGTGGACGACCAAACTGAAGATCACAAGGGAGACGAAGTTCACGACCAAAGAGCATCTGTGAAGGAGTATATCCGGTAGTCTCATGGACAGCGCTGCGATATGCAAGCAGAAACAGCGGTAGCTTCAAATCCCAATCTTGCTGATTTCTGGAAACCAAAAGTGAGAGATTATTCAAGATGGTTCTGTTAAACCTCTCTACCATGCCGTCCGATTGTGGGTGTAGTGGCGTGGTCTGCGTCTTGTCTATTCCGAGAATTTGACACATTCCTTTAAACACAACAGAGGTGAAATTTGTCCCCTGATCAGAATGAATTTGTAAGGGTGTGCCGAATCTGGAAACCCATTGCTGCAGTAGAACCTCGGCTACTGTAGTCGCCTCTTGATCGGGGATTGCAAACGCTTCAGGCCACTTAGTAAAGTAGTCCATGACAACTAGTATGTATTTGTTGCCATTTGAAGATCGTGGTAAAGGACCCAAAATGTCTAATGCTATTCGCTCGAAAGGTGCTCCTACGTTGTACCGCTGCAACCTTCCTCGGCTACGTTTCTTCGGTCCTTTACGTGCCGCACAGTCATCACAAGATTGGCACCATTTCTCTACATCTTGTCTCGTTTTGCTCCAATAGAAGCGTTCTCGAACCTTCTGTAGAGTTTTCATTACTCCAAAGTGGCCTCCAGTTGAACTACTATGCAATTCTTTCAAAACATCTGAAATTCTTGATTTTGGAAGAACAAGCTGCCATTTGAAATTACGCCCATCATCGGACTCCCATTTCCTGTATAAGACACCATTTCTTATATGGAGTGAGTCCCAAAGAGCCCAATATTGCTTAGTAGCAGGACTGTAGGTGGAGATATCCTGCCAACTTGGTTTCATACTGGAAGATTCTTTTAATTCTAAAATTGGATTTATATCTGGGTCTTCTTTTTGAGCTTCTCTAAGTCCTTTATCACTCCATGGGTCTGGTTTCGGTGGAGGTGAAACAGTAACTTGGCGTACCGAAGGATTTACTAACTGATAGTTCTTCTCTACTCTCGAACAATATCGGCAGCTTTCATTGCACGGTTTCCTTGATAGTGCATCAGCATTTCCATGAAGAGTTCCTTTGCGATGACGTATTTCAAAGTCAAACTCCTGGAGTCGTTGAATCCATCTGGCTACCTGTCCTTCCGGATTTTTAAAATTTAAAAGCCAGGTTAAGGATGCGTGATCTGTCCGGAGCAAGAACTTTCTTCCATAGAGATAATGGTGGAAATGTTCTATGGCTTTAACAATTGCCAGCAATTCCTTCCTGGTTGTACAGTAATTCCGCTCTGGTTTCGATAGACATTTACTCCAATAAGCAGTGACATATTCTTTATCATCAATTTCTTGCGACAAAACAGCTCCGATATTTTCGTTGCTGGCATCCGTATCTAAAATGAATAATTTTCCGGGCTGGGGATATGCAAGAATGGGTGAAGATGTCAACGCCTCCTTCAGTTGTTTAAAAGCTTTCTCACATTCATCTGTCCATAAAAATCTCTGTTTATTTTCTGTCAACTTGTGGAGGGGTCTGGCAATACTCGAAAAACCCTTAACAAATTTCCTGTAATACGTGCATAGTCCAAGAAAACTTCTTAATTGGTGGACATCTTTTGAACGACTCCATTCCTTAACTGCGGAGATCTTTTCAGGATCTGCTCTTACACCTTCAGCAGAGATAATGTGTCCCAGATAGCTTACTTCACGTCGGAATAAATTACATTTGCAAGGATTCAGCTTCAGGTTGGCCATTTTTAATTTTTCCAGCACCTTTCGGATGTTTCTTAAATGGTCTTCGAATGTGCGCCCTACAATAATGATATCGTCCAAATATACCAAACAGGCTTCGTAGGAAAGTCCTCGTAATACTGTCTCCATCAGGCGCTCAAACGTTGCAGGTGCATTGCAAAGCCCAAATGGCATAACTTTGAACTGCCAAAGTCCTTGTCCTGTGGTGAATGCAGTCTTTTCTCGATCCTCAGGATGTATCTCTACTTGCCAATAACCACTCTTGAGATCCAAAGTCGAAAACCATTGTTTACCGGATAAAGCATCAAGTGTATCGTCAATCCTAGGGAGAGGGTAACTATCTTTTTTAGTGATGTTGTTTAACCGACGATAGTCAACGCAGAATCGGGTAGAACCATCTTTCTTCCGAACTAAAACAATAGGCGAAGCCCAAGGACTCTCTGATGGCTCAATAATGTCATTCTGCTGCATTTCCATCAGAAGATTATTCACCTCTTCCTGCTTAGCGAATGGCAATCTTCTCGGATGTTGTTTAATGGGTGGATGATTTCCTGTATTGATTCGGTGCTGCGTCAATTTGGTTCGCCCAACATCATCTGATTTCTTGGAAAAGAGATCTCCGAATTCTAATAATAAATTTCTTGCAGCATTCCTCTGTTTATCATCTAACTCTGCTCTCTGAAGGAGTTCATCAATTAGAGTGTCAGGAGGCTCAGATAGTGTGGCTTGACAATTTCGGTTAATACAGGTCACTGGAGTGCAAGTCGCTAGCACTTCTCCTTCTTTTATAAGTTTTACCTTATTACTTAGATTAGCAACTCTTACCGGGATTACATTTCGTGAAAGATCGACGAGTGAAGAAGCCACTAGTACTCCTTTAACGCTATTGTCGGAATCTGGATATTCAGTCAATCCATAATGAAAATTATTATCTTCTGAAAGAGCTCCGCAAATTATTGTCTCAGTTCTTGGTGGTAATGTTGTTTCACTCTTCGCAGTTATATGATGGACTGTTTTAATATCTGAATATTTCGTCTTAAAAATCGCTATTTCTTCAGAACATGAGTGTAGTTCATTATTTTTAAAATCTAACTTGAAATGGTTTTCTTTGAGAAAGTCCAATCCAAGAATAAATTCGTCATTTATATCAGCGACATATGCCAAATGATGGTACACGGCATTACCAAATGCAATGTTTAGATTGACTTTTCCATGCACTTTAATCTTATCACCTGTCACAGTTTGGAGGGTAATGCAGGGCGGCGTCCAGATGAGTTTGTCACCAAGTTTGCGAGCCAAATCTGTCCTAATGATAGTTACGTTGGCTCCAGTATCGATTATCATTCTGCAGGGAACTTCGTTGACATGTCCCATAACGAAAAGTCCGTTGTCGCCGCTACTTACGGAAGAAATGTGAAACGATTTGAAATGGGGCTTCTGACGAAGATCATTTCCATCATCTTTTCGTTTCGGGCAGTCTCTCTGAACGTGTCCGACTGCTCCGCAAGTCCAACACAGAATTTTCGTGTTTCTGCCACCTTTACTCATTTCTAAGTTACGGAATTTTCGCCGCAGATCTTCGATTTGCTTTCTGAGATCATAGTCCCTATCAGTAGTAGAGACGGCTCTGATTGAGTGCCGGTCTTTACGCGCGGCCTGCTGGGCAGCCTCTATCTTATGTGCGTAGACAAGGGCAGATCCAATATCTTTGACATCGGCGAGTCTAAGTGTTTTCTGTATCTCCGGATCCCTCACACTATCGATGAAGTGATGGAGAGCCAGATCTTGACGTGTCTCAGCTGGGCAGTCCGAAAATGCTAGATGGGAAAGTCGCTGAATATCGGCAGCCAATTCTTGAAGACTTTCACCCGCTTTTTGATAGCGGGACTTTAACTGTAGTCTGCTATATTCTTTAGTGCACTTATCTCCAAACCGCAGCTCAAGCGCACTCGATAGGGCTTGGAAATCGTGCCTCTGCTCCTCCGGAAGCGTCTCGAGGATGTCAGCCGCGTCTCCTCTTAAAGAAGCCTCCAGGTGAAAAGCTTGGGCTCGGGGATTCCATCCATTAGCTTCCGCTACCATCATAAACTGCGTCTTGTATACTTGCCAGGATGATTTCCCATCAAATGTTGAGAGTTTAATATTGGCTAGGGAAGGCACAAATGCCACGTTGGGTTCTTCATGTTTGTTTGACATTTGCTTCTCCAAGCGTTCAATCTTCTTATTCATACTGTCTAATGCTTCTTCAACGTTTTCTTCTATCTCCAGAACTTTAGTTTCAACTGAAGTTACCTTATCTTCCATTGCATTCATCTTCTCCTGAATGATGTTGGAGAATTCTTCTTTAACACTTACAATGTCCTTCTTAAGTTCCTTTTTAAGCTCCTCCTGTCCAGATTTTATCTCTTTCATCATCTCGGTTTTAATCTCTTCTTGTCCAGCTTTCATCTCTTCTTGTCTTGCTTTCATCTCTTCTTGTCCAGCTTTCATCTCTTCTTGTCCAGCTTTCATCTCAGCCATCTGCTCCGCTAATTTTTCGAGAAGACTTTTCATTAAATCCATATCCATTTTTCTTGTGACACGCTGCATCAACTCTTCAATCCCGATTCTGACACCAGTTGTACCGAGCTCCACGGGTTCGTGTTGATTGAGAGTTGAATAAAGCAACCACTTAATGAACACAAGACTTTTATTCGTAAAAAAACTTCACTAGATAAACGAAATTCCCGCTGTAACAATCACAATTATACAGCTACAATTCGTCAGATACAATAGGAAATAGCTTCCAATCACAGGTCTCAAATACCTCAGACAGAGAACAACTAATCGTCTTCACAAAAACTCTGATTGTCTTCACAAAACTTCACTCTTCCATGTCGGGCTGCGGTATTTATACCTGACTTGGCGGAGAAATCTACCAATTTCGCCAAGGTTCTGGAAGCTTCTAGGCTATCTCGAAAAGTATTGGTCCTAGAGCTTAGGTGATGGATGTTTCCAGAAGTATCGATTTCTCGCCAAGTCGCCAAAAATCTCGCCAACCGTCGCCAAGTCGCCAAGAATCTCGCCAACTGTCGCCAAGTCGCCAAATCATTAGGAAATCCGCTTTTAAACTACAGCACGTCTAAATACCGCAATTTTTGCCCAAAATGTGAGAATTTCTGATCTGTCTGAGATATTTTAAGACAAATATAATCATTATTTATAAATTTGTAACAATATATATATATATATCTGTGTGTGTTGAATATTGAGCAAGTAATTGATGAATTTATATTTTAGTAATAATATATTTATAACAAAAATTACACATAAACTTTTGTGATAAATATATTATTATTAAAATGTATGCATGTTCATGGAAAAGAATGAAGTGGGATTTTAAAATATTCTTTTCATAAATTTAAGCTACATAGATTCATTAAATATTAATCTCGGATTGTATCTTTAATGTTTTTTAATTTGCTGCATAGTTGTAATTACCACACTTTTTAAAAATAAAAAATTTTCAGATAAATGATCAAGCGCACAAAAGTATGTTAAGAGGGTATTTTAAAAAAGAAACCGCGTAATCAAAATACCATTCCCTTCAACCAATCTCTCGGAATGAATTAACACGTTGACGAGATCTTCAGCTTTCTTCTTTTCTCACGTCAATTATTTCTAGCTTTGTTATTAGTATAGATGTTACAATAACAATAATTTTAAGAAAATGTTGTGATTTTTCTAGGTGTGTGGACTATAACTTAAGAATTTGGATCATTTACCTTTCTGAGGGCAAGTGTCATGGCCACTTTTCCACCCATGCTGTGGCCAATTAGGATGATCTTGTTCAGAGCGTGATCTTCCAGGAATTCTTCGAGGTCATCGGTCATCACTTCGAAGTCGTATTTGTCAGTCCAGGGACTGTCTCCGTGGTTGCGGCAATCGACGGCAAACACCTGAGATGGAAATGATTTGAAAGCTGTTAAAATAGTTATAGTAATAAACCAAAATTCAGTTCTCAGATTCATAAGCAATTTAATATATTTAAAAAAAAGCTTCGGCATTTAGAAAAGAAGAAAATATTATGATAGCAAAAATAATATTTGAGGTCATGTAGCTGAGAATGAATAACAAAATCAGCGAACGCTCTCAATGGAGTCTGACTACTTGATACCTATCCTTCTAAAATAAGATCAGGTGGTTCTTATTATTTTCTGATACTTCTTTATGAACTGCTTAATGGTCTAAAGCTGTAACTGGGCATTTTTACATCAAACCTCTAAATGTCTTATGAAAAGAATTTTTATAGATAGTAGGCCGTGTTCCCGTCTCGCAAGAGAGGAAAACCAAGCAATTCCCAAGCAGATTCTTCGACAGATGTGTATTCAGAAGAAACAAGAAAAATTACCATAAAGAGACGAATAAATCAAATCAAATTCTGTTGTTGATCTTACTTACTGGATAAGACAGTAAATTTAATTGAAGAAGCAAATTTTTTTCAACAAAAAATAATGCGTTGGGAATGCCCTGACGTACTTCCCAATACCTATTGGTGATAACCAACTTAGGGGAAACTCCCCAGTAGGAATCAACATCATTTAGAAGCAGGGGTCACGGGAGAACCTCCCAATACTTGATCTGCCTATTCCAGTGGTATCATTTCGCTTGTTAGGCTTTATACCCACGATCTATTTAGTATGCTCCTACCTTAGCGAGCATCTCCAATTGAATTGGTATTCTGTCTCATTACTTTCTGATAATGAGAACGACGTGCTAACCATTTCAGCCTCTTGGGCATATGGCATCCTTTAGGGGAAAATCATTACTCCTCTGCTAGTCATAAATCAGAAGTTTCAAAAACGGAGCCAATCGTAACGTTGAGAAGGTCATGGGCGTTAGAAATTCTTTAAGATCCAATGCCTCTTTTCTAGTATGCCTTGGTGTGGAGAGGTGATAGCTAACAAGTCAAATTCATAATTCAGCCCTGACGTACTTCCCAATACCTATTGGTGATAACCAACTTAGGACTACTTCCCCGGTAGGAATCAACATCATTTAGAAGCAGGGGTGACGGGAAAACCTCTCAATACTTGATCTGCCAATTCCAGTGGTATCATTTCGCTTGTTAGGCTTTATACCCATGATCTATTTAGTATGCTCCTACCATCCTTAGCGAGCATCTCCAATTGAATTGGTATTCCGTCTCATTACTTTCTGATAATGAGAACGACGTCCTAACCATTTCATTCTCTTGGACATATGGCATCCTTTAGGGGAAAATCAATACTCCTCTGCTAATCATAAATCAGAAGTTTCAAAAACGGAGCCAATCGTTACGTTGAGAAGGTCATGGGCGTTAGAAATTCTTTAAGATCCAATGCCTCTTTTCTAGTATGCCTTGGTGTGGAGAGGTGATAGCTAACAAGTCAAATTCATAATTCAGCCCTGACGTACTTCCCAATACCTATTGGTGATAGCCAACTTAGGACTACTTCCCCGGTAGGAATCAACATCATTTAGAAGCAGGGGTGACGGGAAAACCTCTCAATACTTGATCTGCCAATTCCAGTGGTATCATTTCATTTGTTAGGCTTTATACCCATGATCTATTTAGTATGCTCCTACCATCCTTAGCGAGCATCTCCAATTGAATTGGTACTCTGTCTCATTACTTTCTGATAATGAGAACGACGTCCTAACCATTTCATTCTCTTGGACATATGGCATCCTTGAAAGGAAAATCATTACTCCTCTGCTAGTAGTAAATCAGAAGTTTAAAAAATGGAGCCAACCCTAATGTTGAGAAGGCCATGGGCGTTTGAAATTCTTTAAGATCCAATGCCTCTTTTCTAGTATGCCTTGATGTGGAGAGGTGATAGCTAACAAAGTCAAGTTCATAACTTAACAGTAGTTCAAAAGGACTTGGCAAGTGACACCATGGAACGGCTTTGAATGGCAAAAATTCGCACCTCGCTCTCGACGACTTAGCCTTATCTAATTAATGAGTATTGAGTTGGATCTTTTACGGATTGTTCTTCTTTCAAAAATATGCGATAATTTCGCTTGAAGCAACTGATTGTTTCTGATGCATGGGATATTAGATTAGAATTAAATTAGCTGGAAAATATTCCTCGCGAATTGCTTAAAAAATTCTAGCCAAAGCAATTATTATTATCAGCAATGCAGTTAATTATCTACAGTCAGACAGATTTAACGTTTTTTGAATAAAATCTCCGGTACAAACTTCAAAACCATATAAAAAATGAAAAAATAAAAAAAAAATAAATAAATCAGATATTGATTAAAAAATAAAATAAACGCAAACGTAAAACAAAGGAAAATTATTTCACAAAAAGGAGATTTTTCAAAATCTTAGTTCGTAAATGGGAAATAAAATTATGATTGCTCATACGAAATTATATGTTAGGGATTAGACATTAATTCAAAAAATTGAGAATGTTCGTAAATTAGAGTTTCTTAAAAAGGAGCGTCTACTGTGTTAACATTTAATACCATACCATTAAATTTGCTATAAACTGTTGGGAAGATGCCAATCACCGTTAACACACCCGGGTGAACAAGGTTTTTAATAAATAACCTTTTTTGCGGGTTACTTGCCTTACGTCCTGTTTTCTTTGCAATTAGTGGGGCTACTATCTTCCACGTCCTTCTGCACTCCAGCATGCCATGGTGCAGAACTATGGGGTTCCGACCATTCGAGTGGGAGTCCGCATTATACACATCATACGCAAGCTTCATATCTAAAGGAAAATATTGAGAGTTTTTTATCTTATGAATGTATTTCTAAATAAATTCTAAATTAATAATACATAAGAGAGTAAATGGAGTGGGAAATTTCAATCATATTATAAGTGCAAAGTGTATTTTGACGTCATAAGAAAGAGTTTTAATAGGTGATTACATAACTTACTTAAATGTACAGCATGGGGAAAATTGGTAGACCAAATAGTGCTGAAATATATAGCTCTAATAGAAGAGGAAGTACATACAAGTTTCTTTATTAATTATTCACATCAATTATAAAATGCGAAATACAAATAGCATATATTAATACAGGGTGAGCAAAAATACGCAAAATTTGAAAAAAAAAATTCATTAAATCCGTAAGAATAACCAAAATATAAAACTGAAGCTTTATCATTGATAAATCACGGGTATTATTTAAAATGAGGAAAAACTTCAAGAAACAGCCTTTTGATGATGCTGATACGGACAATTTAGTTGGAAACATACCAATTAGATGGGTGATTATGAATGCTTACGGACTTGATAAAGAACCAGTTCTCCGTTACATTCCAGGTAAGTGAACGAACATCCTGACCGGGAAAATAAAGCATTGTTTGTGAAACTGTTTTACATGAACCAGGAATCGGCAACTATTCCGCTGCATAAATTCCAACTTGAGAAAAATTTGAAGATTGGGGAAAGAGTTTAAGACAGTAGAAGACCTGATAAAGTATGTTCAGCGATTTGAGGAAATTGGATCACTGGAAGATCACGCAAGGACCGGACAACTTAAGTCTGAGGCAGACACACACTGTAAAAAAAAGCACTGTAATTTTACAGCAAAATATGCTGGCGTTTTGGACGCCAGTACAATATACTGTAAATTTTACAGCATATTCGTAAATATTTTGCAGTTCTTTTTACTGTAATTTTTTCAGCACTTTTCACTGTCATTTTTACAGCCCTTTTCACTGTAATTTTTACAGCAATTTTTACTGTAATTTTTGCAGCACCTTTTAATGTTATTTTTACAGCACTTTTTATTGTTATTTTTACAGCACATATTATTATGCATTTTGCTGCATATTCTACAAAACCTATTGCAATAGCTATTTACAGCTATCATCATGTTTTGTAAAGATTACAATAAAGTATAAATCAATTTTGAATACACAATAGCTCTTCCTAATTATAGGCCAATTATTATTAAGCAATTTTTTATACAGTATACAAAGCACAAAAACATAACTTATGTTATATTGCAGAAGATGTCATTTTTCAGAACATTTTGTGATTAATAATTTAACTTTCAATACCCAACGAGATTGTCTAACTTTCTTACCTCACAATCATAACTTTAACTGAAGTTTAAATTTTCTTTTATTACATATTTTTTTAAAAAAAATTAAGAAATAACAGCTATATTGAATATGATACAAAGCTAAGCATAAAATTGATTTTTGATATATCTGTGATTCTACAGATTTAGGATAAAAATAAACCTTTCAAAACATTCCATTTTACTAAAAATACCAAAGGGGAATTAGTTAATGTATCTGTATTTTAATTATACTGTAAAGACGATAAAAGTTTTCTTTCTGATATTGTTTAAAGTAATTGATTTTTTTCATTATAATAAAAGCAAATAAAGATTCTGAGGAAAAAATGCAATAAAGTTGACAGTGCACAAATAATTGTAAAATTTTTTTTATTTACATTTTAATAATTATAGCCATTTAAATTTGGATTAATTATTTAAAAGTGACAAAAACATGTGCCTGGATTCCATGTTGATACATTTTTTAGATTTCATTCTCCGCGAGGAATTAAAGTTGAACAAGCACCTGAAAAAAAAAATAGAAATCAGACACATGAGTAACTAATTTGAAATTTCAAGAGCTGAATATTTCAGAGGAAAAGTGTTTAATAGTTCAATAAAATAATTAGAGCATTTTGTTGTTTCACATAATTGATTGAATTTCCCTAAAATATGCTTATTTTAATAGTCAACAAGTGGTTGTTACATTCATGCAATCACAATCCTTTTGATGATAATAATTATTTCAAGGGATTTAGCAATTTCATGATAAGAATTTTTGGTAATGAAGGTCAAACTCCTTATGAAGATGATAAAATCTTTACTTCAATTAAATCATTCTAACTGATGTTTCCTGTCTCGAAAAACTAATTTCTAATTGATTTAATTAAAAGAGAATATAGAATTTGTTTTATAAGGATTAATTTATGTTATCGAAAATTATATCCTCTGAGAAGCAAATCATAACATTTCCAATGGGAACTGTGAATTACAAATTTTTAGAAATAAAGTGCAAAATATGAACCTTATGCTCACATTTTAAAGATAACTTACAAAAGCCGATTTTAAGTTTAAAAAAATTATTTTGTAGAGAATATGGAAACATTTCTTTTGCATAAATATATAAACAATTTAAAAATATTTCCATCGAAACTAAACAGAAAAATTAAAGTGCTATAATGTGTTAAAGTAACAATAATTTATGAAATAACATTTTATAAAACACATTTGCTTAAAACTGAATTTCTTAATAATAATTTCTTAATAATAAAGTAAATAGTTACCTCAAAAGTGAAATCTAAGTTATCTTAGAGTGAGATCAAAGTTGTATTTCCCTCTAAGAAAACTTTAATTTTAATAAGAAATTACATGAAATAGTGCAAAATTAGGAAATTTAAAAAAATTTGCTGTTCACATTAACTCTGTATATTTACGGCATTATATACGTACTTAAAGATAAATAAAGGATAATACAATTGAAGTTGTATCAAAAAAGATATATTTAACTAAAACAATTTATTTAGATTTTCTTAAATTTTATATATTCATATGATTTATTTTAACTAGAATGTTAGCGGAGTAAATAGTATTTGAAGAGGTCAATAAATGTAACAACAATTTTTCGATTTTGAGTTAAAACATTTCAAACTTTATGAAATATATAATACTTAACACAAATTAATACACATGGTGTGCAGGGTAAGTCTATAATATCTACTGCATCCTGAGAAAATGTGGAAATCTAAAACCAATAAACAAATTACTTTATTATGATTAATTTATTTATGATTAATTATTATATTCATTTCTAAATTTCTTATTTATTTACTAAGCAGTAATTTTTTTAATAAATTTTAAATACTTTACTGCAATACTTCTAAATATTTTTCAAGTCTTCTCCAAAATATGCAGATAGAAAAACAATACACTCTTCAACATCCTCTTTTCCATCCAATTCCAAATCCAATTCCTCAATGGTTGAAGATTGTATTTTACAACCTCAAGGAGGAGAAGTTTTTAAGAAATAAACAATTCTTTTAATTTTGTTAGCTGATGCAAACTTAAGTATAAATTAATTAAACTTTCATTTAAATCTACAGCAGTTAAACACTTAAAATGGTCCAAAATGCTTTGCTTTAAAAATAAGCAAGGCCATCTTTCTTTTATTGTGGAAATATCACTAGGTGTGTTAATATCTTTTCTTTGAAATGGAAAAGTCTCATATTAATTTTACAACCTCTTCAATTATAACATCAAAAAAACACACTGCATTTTGGCTTCTTATCGGGCATCACAATGAAGGAAAAATAGAAAACTTTTAAAAATACACGTGCTTACAAAAAACTCTCTCTCCCCCAATACCTATTCCGTCTTTCAAATATGGCTGAAGTTGATATGAAGAGGCTTTACTCTGAATAGTCTTATTACTAAAAGTTATTTGTGATTATTCTATTTTTAAAACTTTCTTTACAAATCAAACACTTTCTTCATAAATTCTTATTTTCCCAAAACATAGATATATTTAAAAAATTTTAAAAAGTGTGACTATATAATTGGAAGGTAGTATTTAATGTGCACAGTAGTATTAGAAAAATCTTGGGCACAATATATTTTAAATATGTTGAGCAAGAACAAATTACAAAGTTTTCACTCACGTATTTGTTTCTTAATTATAATTTTAAATTAGCTTTTCTTTTTATGAATTTCAGATTCCTTCACTAACATGTAAATATATGATAAATAGCACTACAAATTTTGCAATTTTTTAATAAAATAAAGTAAAATTTGCATTAATAAAATAATTTTTTACAAAAAAATGTTTTGTTTGAAATTTTGTTTTATAAATATCAAACAACCAACAAGATTTCCCAAACAGGCTTTTAATTAATGTTCTAATTAGTAATATAAATTAAAAAAAATTAATCATGGTTATAAAATAATAAACTTTACATTTTCTAAATAAATGTGACCTTAATTCGAATAGTACTTCCTAATATGTGTTTAAAAAAGGAATATTTCTTATATATTTGTTATAAAATGATGATTTTAAAAAATAGATATTTTAAAAAAGCATTACATTTTTCATTGAAATGCATTTTTACACTTCATACTAATTATAAACACAAGACCATTTATTCTAATAAATATCATTATTTGTAATATTATTTTATTGAAAGAATTTACAAACATTTATGCCTAAAAAATGATTATTTTAATGCATGTTACAAAATGGAATTGAATTAATGATCATAATTTGAATGCAATTCAACGATCTGTATGAAAAAATAAACATTTTTTAATAAAATTCTGAACAAAAAAATTATTTAGAAAATATAAAAAAATTATGTTATATTTAATTAATATACAATAAATTTATATAATTTTACAATGAAAGAAAAATCAGGAATTTTCAAAAACGAAATAAAATAGAAATTCCGTTAATATATTTAATAATATGTATCTAAAAAAATATAACAATTGATGATTATTCAATTTTAATTTCGAAAGAAATATAGTTAAGCAATTTTTATAATAATTGAAGCATTTAAATACAACTTTAATTTCGTCGAAAATGTGATAATTAAAATATTAATCAATTATGTTACCAAACTACTATAAAATATTTTAAATATTTATAAAAAGTAATTAAAATATTGACACTGAATTAATACAAGTGAATATGATCGTTTCTAAATTCAGC
Organism: Latrodectus hesperus; assembly: GCA_037975125.1. Taxonomy (NCBI): domain Eukaryota; kingdom Metazoa; phylum Arthropoda; class Arachnida; order Araneae; family Theridiidae; genus Latrodectus; species Latrodectus hesperus. The sequence goes on from JAJQOW010000249.1 coordinate 31,983, forward strand.
TTAGAATTTTTGGAAATGTTGTCAAATTTATAAGAATTTATATATATCAAAGTTAGCTAGCAACTTGCATAATAAACAATATGAAAAATATACGTTACCTTATATTTGGTGGTTAAATTTCAATAGAACTTCAACTAAAGGAATAACTATTCTCAAAATATCACCAACTTCACAAATCGAAAACAAGGGGAAATAAATGGCGAAATTAATTTGATTCATTTGTCACAGGAACAGAAGAAACTTTTATCCCGCCAATTCAATGCGCATGCCCAGCAAACGATTTTCTGCGGCTGAATTTTACAGTAAAATTTACTGTTATCATTAGTGTTCCTATGATAGCCATTTAAATAACAGTGATTTTTACTGTATTTCTTCCGTTTTTTTTACAGTGTACATACTTGATAATGTGTTTCGTTGGTTTTATCTTCATATAATTTTGGAAATAATTACTTACATATTTCCTTGTATAATTACCCAATTAAATTCTTAATCAAAAGCAAATAAAATTCTTAAACGTTGTAATTTCATTTAAAACTTATTAATACCATGATTTTAGTAGTGAACTTTTCTGCGAAGAAATATATATTTCATTGTTTCTTTTTACTCACGCATACAAAATAAAGAAATTAATAGAAATTTTTTAATAAATTTAATCTAAGGGTCATGATAAAGTCTTTCAAATTAATTATATTTATATATCAAAAATTTAGAAATGTTTCTGAAACGATTTTGATTATTTTCTTGAAAACACCTGTCTAAAATAGTTAAAGAATTTTAAGCAATTTCATGATTAAAAAATCTAAGAAATGTTTTTTAGTAACAAATGCAAATGCAATCAAAAATATGTATACACATTCTTTGAAATGCAAAATGTTTGTTAAATTTTTCGTAACTATTCAATTTGATAATTATTTTTTTCTGTATAGCTAGTTTTGAAGAAGCAAATGTTTATACATATTTCTAATATAATTACTTATATTCACTAGTTTCGAAAATGTTGCTTGCGAGATTCTGTTTTGGTTAATGGACGCCTTTGAGAAGTGATTCATAGTTTTAAATTTTTTTATACTTCATATTTAAAAAAAATTATACATTGATTTTTTAAAATTTTTAATGTATTTGGAATTGAGAAAAGTTAAAATATATACAAATTATCTAAAATCATACACATCATTATATAAATATATAGATAGAGATATATACATAATGATATGCAACATATGCAAATTAATTAAGAATTTCTAAGTATGGTGATGACTTCATGTATTCCAGTAATGATAGTCATTTAATTTTTTTGTAAAATTGCTGTTCCAATGAGTTGTTTACTCTATAAAATATTTTTGTCAAAATTATTACATTTATATATACTGACAGTGAATAATTAAACTGAGATTATACTGAAAATTTTTAACACGCTTTAGAAACAGTATTAAAAATTGACTTAAATACTTTGTTTTATTTATTAGATATCGATATTTAAAAAAATCTTCATAGTTTATTTTCCCGTATTTAAATGAATGGTAGTTTTCTACAATTTTTATTTGAAATGAGTCTGCAAGCAATGAGAAATGAATAATCCCACGCAATCAAAGAGGCCAAGCAGGAACTCGTTAAACATCCTGCATGCGCAGCAATGCTCTGAAGCAACTCAGTACAGTTAACGGATATTTTGCAGTCATAGGACGCACAGCAAAAAAATGGATTTAGATATAAGATGTATATCGGCGGTTCCGTCATCTCGTCTTATTTGGAATAGATCCTTCTATTACTTTATACACACAGAACACAGGCACTGAAAATACACTCTTTTAACCAACCAACTGCAATCTATGACCCAGACATGTTATCTCCCAAGAGATTTCACCCATCAAGATGATGGTTCCTTGATTCATCGTAATTGAACAGTTCAATCATGGTGTCGAGTATGTGAGGCTTCAGTTGCACTATGGCCCACTATTTACTGGACTTAAAAACCATAATATCATATTTTTAGCTAGTATTAAAAACTGGCTAAAAGTATTTCATATTCCTTAAAATATTTGTAGGCATTCAGTATTGTGACCACGTTCTCCTACACTGGGTTGCTGGAGCTCCGTGGGTTTTGGATGTGTTCACGTTCATTTGTTACATCCAAAGCCCTCGTGTACAAAATATGACCGTTGAGCGACAGTAAATAAATCTAATGTTACGTAACCCTTATTAAAACGTAGCTTTTTGTTAAGAAAGCGTATTGATAGTAAAAGGAAATTTAATTTAAAAAGCAAAACTGTTTAATTTATATTGATTGTTTTGTTGAAATATATCTTTACCTCAGATTTTGAAACAGAAATAATTTGCACGTGCATTATTACTTATAAATGAAAATAATGTTTTCTTTTCTTGAGAATACATCAGTCCAATAGACATAGCTAAATTTGGCTATATATATATATATATATATATATATATATATATATATATATATATATATATATATATATATACAATACGTGTTGTTGAAATGAAAGTGGCCCTGAGAAAATAATTTGTTATCGTTATAATTCCATATCACATATAATTGTGAATTGAACTGTTGCTCATACATGACATTATACAAGGTAAATAGAATGAAATTGTGTGTAAATTCAAGTGTTAATATGTAAATATCAGCATATGTCAGAAGCAAACAGCAGCCTAGGATAATTAATCAACTTATGCAACCTGAAATCCATCACTGATATATACACATAATGTGAATTACATGCAATCATTGTGTTGATCGACCGTTAAGCCAATGATATCGTTGTAGCATAAGATTTTGAATAATCTATCAAAGGTATTATTAGCATTGTTCCCCGGGATTATGACTCTCAGAAAGACTGCATGGGAAACTATTTTTTTCATGTTTCTAGACTTCATTACTTGGCGTTCATTCTATGGGGGTTTTTAAAACTAAAACAAAGAAATAGGAAGCTGATAGATTAGGACTGCGGGGTAAACAAATAATAATCCAACACCCCTTCGTCTGCTTGGAATAGTCCAAGCCCTGAATACTTCTGGCTGGTTGAATTTGCATTAATCAAACAGCGGTGCTGAACACACATATATTCTATATATTTTATATTTTACAATTAAAAAATTAATGTTATATATTGAAAATGTCAAATAAAAATCAAAATTACTTATTTTTAAATTTATATTCTCTAAAAATGTGTGAATATTTATTTTTACTTTTTAGTTAATTAAATGCAATTTTTATACTCTTATCTACTGTTGTTTATTATGTTCGATTTACAAGTGTTTTTTTCAATTGTTTCTATTTATAGAAGGAAAGGGCATTTCTTTAAATATGAGGCATGTGTGCAACAGCTACATAATTATAGTTGATATTTCGGAAATTAAAAATTTTTTATATTATAATCACAAAGCTAAAAATAAAATTAATTTTTTTAATAAAAATAACTGATTCAATCACTTCGGTTTACTGAAAAGAAATGTTTTCAGGGACGGTTAAAAACTAGCAAAATATATAAATTGACATAAAATTATCGAAAATTATATTTTCCAGTTTGGTTGGATATATTATCAGTTTGGTTGTTAACCACTTTGGTTGGATATATAGGTTTAGTTAAAATGATAACAGCTAAATAACGTACTAAAACCATTATGATTTTTGCATCAGTGGGTGATCAGTTAACTAACAGTTCGACTGCGAACAAATTGGACAACGAACATTTTTGCGAAAGATTCTCGTGTTCGCGCAACGAACACATATTCGGATAGCGAAGTAAAACAAATTCTAACAAAAATTTCTCTACTTTTGGAGCATAATGTGCAGGATTGCCAAGCCCTAGGGACTTGGCAATCCTGCACATTATGCTCCAAAAGTCGTTTTTCCAAAAATCCAAAAATCGTTTTTCATCTCTTTTGAATTATATTGTTTGCATATTAAATTCGGTGAATAGAAACAGATTTAAGTTAAATGAAATAGACTCACTTGCATGAAAGCCCCCTAAATTATTAAATTTATAAATGACCACATACATTATACTCAAAACAATTTAATAAATTACTTATTGTTACAACGAACACTGAATGAATCAATCTACTGTTTCAAAATTTTATCAGAAAAAAATCGCTTTCATATTTTTATCCTCTATATAAAATAATGCTTCAGCTCTATAGATTTTTGCAGTGTAAGTTCCTCGAAAGAAATACTTCAATTGACCAAAATTCTTTTGGAATTTCTTTTACGTTCTGAGATTTTTTTCTAAATATTAAATACTCGTTTAAGTATTTTTCTAAGGGTATGTCAGATCCAGCAAAGTTTTTCCTTTTAATCTAGACTTTGAGTAAGCAGAGCTGCTGATAGGCTTTATTTATTCATTCTAAATAACACTCCCAATTTAAAATTCATAATTGTTTTAAAAATTTAAAAAACAATGTTTTAGACTTTGCCGGCAAAAGATGTTTAATAAAGATCAAACTGAGTTTTTGAATGGTGTGTGTTCGTGTATCCATGGTGAATAAGTTCTACTGGCGAGGATTTGCCAAGCACGGAATGACTTTCCCATTTCATGGCGCAGCTGAACTAGTTTGTAAACTGGAATACTTATTTGTACCCAGCCCCATCTTCTTCTTCTTCTTCTTAGAATTGGGTTTGTTTGTCATTGGGCACCTCTGCTTTTATCAGCATTTTGTACCATTAACTACAAAACCAATGTTTCCTAGTTCCAGTTGCTCGGGTCACCCACTATTTTAATAAAGTCCGATAACCTTTTAATGGAGTCTAGGTGTAACTCTCTAATATGGATGATGCCTAAAGAGGTTAATCTATCGAGGGCAAGAGCCTCGCATTCATAAATGATATGCTCTGCCGTTTCCTCTTGCGTATGACATTTCCAGCAGATGGGGTCTTGCTGAAACAGTCCCTCCTGGTCAGAGAGTCAGTCATACTAGGGATAGCTTCCTGACTTTCACCAGAAAAAGATGGTTTGGAGGTCATTTCTACCTCAAGTTAAGGATTCATTACTGCCCCTTTACAAGATTGCCTCTGAGTTCTCTTGTCTTTTTCAGCAAGGTCTTCTTCAGAGGCATCACCTGCAGATGCAGAAAGGTTTGTTATTTCTTGTGTCTTTTCAGCCACAAGATAACAATTTATAAGCTCAGGTAATATAAGTCCACCCAGCATTGCCTGAGATACTGGGCAAGGCAAATTACTCTAGAAGTTTGCCAGGCAACTAGAGGCTCCGTTAAGACACCAATATCGTGATGCCAATTAGCCCTAGGCACGGATCGCATAACACCAGGGTTTACGGGAGCTTGTTCGCGGCCTCTGATTCTATATTCAAGGCTATCCTGTCATTCCTACAGGACGTTCGGTGATCCACCACCTACCGACGCGCCTGGTAGCTGCTCAGGCCCCAGGAACCCAGTCCCAAGTTGGGGTCTACCAGTGAAAGCTGCTGAGCGGGAGTCATTGAAAAGGAATGGACAAGCTGAAGTTCCTATTCCCAGGGTTCTCATTTCAATTGGGAAATGTGGAAACCATAATTAATCGAACTTGCTTTAGTCTTTTTTAACGAATATGATGGAGTTTCAATTAAAATAGGATTTCGAACCCACAACCTTCATATAATGAGAACGACTCCCTAACCACAATAGCCTCAAACTGAGCTGGTGTGGTGCAAAAATTAATTTTCTCTAAATATTTATGGTTTATTACTTTCCGCTTTTTCATGAACGCTTTGCTTATTCCGATATTAGAACATTCATTCTGTATAATTTTTTCATAAAGTCATCCAGATCGGGAATTGTTTGAAGAGACCCTTATACGTCCCAGCATTTGTAAAAATTGCTCCTTTATCAGTTAATTATCAAGTACAGTACTTATCCATCTTACTTTTGACACTTTCCTTCATGACTTGTTTTATTATAATAATTTGACTGCGCAAATGTTATTGTGTCGAGTGATTCAAGGCAAATAATGTTTCTTACAGTGGGTGAGACAGCCAGGATCAATTGTTTATTAATAATATTGTTAACGAATTGCTGATAAATTATAATGGGCACTTTATAGTTTACCAGATATTCATTAGTGTTCTACAACCGCACAGTTAAATCATTACTGCATTACAGGCAATTTGCTGCAAATGGATAAACTCATTAAATTATGTGTAGTTGAGATAGTTTTTATGTTACAAAAGTTGAGTTAAAACGAAACCAGCTATTTTTTGTTTCCTCTTTAGATACGCCAAGTTGCGGCCTATGCTATCGTACATTCGCGTGACATGACAAAAATATATAACGCTCAAATTTGGTGATGCATATAAATGTTCTTTTGTATCTCTGTATAAATTTTTATTTTGATAATGCGTTTAAAAATTTCGTTCTAAATACTCTAAAAATGTTAGTTTCAAAGAAAAACACGCATTACACTAATTACTTTTCCATATTTTGAATCTCCTTATTTCATTCTCTAAGTTCTCGCAAACCAAAGATCCATGGAACAACAATGTAAAACCTACCATTCATAATCCATGCCAAATTTCTTATATTTTTCACTGAATTTTAAATATACATTATATCAGAAGAATAGTTGACCAAGTGATATATTTACAAAGTTAAATATTTAAAATATTGTTAAAGTATGAATATATTTTTATAAGTCAGAGAAAAAAATATACTTAAACATCAAGTTATGCTCATATATCTAACTTATGACTGCTATAGCATTGTTTCTACTTTGTTTTGTTTTATAATTTGTTAAGTTTATTTTCATGCCGACCGATGGCTGAGTGGTTAGCGTTCCTGACTCCTGAGCTACGGGTCCTGGGTTCGAATCCCGGTTTGGGGCATGAATGTTACCGTCTTTCTCTGTTCTCTTTGTGTTTCTCTGTCCTTTCTTCTGTGATGATGTATGAATGTGGCCCACCCTATAAACGGGTGTGTGGTGGTATGGCGCGGGTAACGCTACTCGCCTCCCTGACTTGGTTCACACGTGCCCGCTGGGTAATGACAAATGAGTAGCAGTTTCTGGCCTTGTTGTGGCATAGGATTCGTCACCCAAGTGTGCCCGCCGTTGGAAAAAAAAAGTTTATTTCCGGCGAAAACAAATATTTTCTACAAATTAGAAGCTTATTAATGTAAACTTTTTAAATCTTCATTTTTGATTATTCATAATGTCACATGAAAAACTAGTGTTAGGAGTATCATAAGAATAATGTTAGATTTAAACATTAAAAATGTATGTATACAGTCTCTACTGTATATATATCTATCTATCTATCTATCTATATATATATATATTAGTTGTATTTATAGATTGTACTATCATAGTTTTTGAGTTTTTATATAGATCAAAACTAGAGTCTAGGTCTTGATAATTTCAAGAGAAGTTTTTAATGTGTGTTAAATAACCTTTATGAAGTTTTGTGCTTTGATATGCACTACACCTGCATTCTTTGGATTTAGTATCACGAAAAATAATTACAGAATTATATATTGAATTTATTTTACCTGTTTACAAATCCAGGCGATCCATTCTCAGTCGAAAGGGAAAAAATCTTATGGGGAGTCATTTTAATTATGTTTTACACTATATATTGTAAAAAATATGTGTGAAGGCGTTTCTAAAGGAAATTAATCTTTAAAAAGAGATTGGAAAAAAAAATTGAGAGCCCCTAATCTAAAGTAATCGAAGCAGTATATCTTTTAGTGGAATTAGTGAAAAATTAGAGAATAAGATTAATTAGTTCAAGAACTAATCTTGAATGAAAATGGAACCCATTTTTCTTATTATAGCCTCATGTTAAATGAAATTCTTTGACAAGAAATCGAATTGAAAATTTTGATATAAGTATATTGATATAATATATACCAGTAGATATACTTTTTTTAATATTTGAAAATGCGTTTACCCACAATCAGTTCTTAATTAATATTATGTATTAGAGAAAAATTAACAAAACAATATAAACATAATATTATAAATATTCTTATAAATATTTTCATAATACAAAAGTTATGTAATAATAATAATTTTTCCCCTGATAATAATATAATTTTTGTAAATTTTTTCTATTTCAAATTATTTTTTTTATAAATGTATCAGTCATAATAACTGTTGCCAATGTTAATCAATATTACTTGAGTCTAAAATACACTATTAGTCAATGTTCAATTATCGTTATTTTTGTAACTTCTTAAAATAATTTTGTTAAAAATTATTAAATCATCTATAATTACTGTCATCAATAATAATTATTACCAATGTCACCTAAATTTCACTCTTGGTCAGTGTTCTTTTTCAAATCATGCAAGGTTTATGGAGGTGGGAATCCCTTTTTGTAGATGGTAAATTGTTTTTAATATTGGGAAGGATCGTAACATATTCTAAAAAGGAATTTTTTGAAAGACATGAATTATTTCAGGTTGCTTCATTTGATGTTTAATTTCAAAATCTTCATCTAACTTGATAGTCTTATTTGTTAAGGGATATTAAAAGCTGCATCATGTACATGCAATTTTGGAATTATGTTGTATTTCATCTAATGACGTAATCATTTCATTCGCTTTCTATCAAACCCAGAATACCGAAGGTTATATTTTATAGAGGATTCTTTCTTCAATATTTTGGCAAAATTATGTTTATCTAAAGTATTATCGCTGAGAGAATGTGAAACCTGTTTGGGAATTTTTGACCTTTTTTAATATGAACGCCGGAATCATTGTCTTTCTGAAAATGGCACACGCGATCTATTCAATAAACGAAGCGTGACCGCTCATTGAATCAGTGAAATAGAGAACTGAATTATTCCGTGATATTTTGAGCAGAAAATGAAAATGATGAGCACACACAGAAAATCACTTTTAAACATCACCATAGAAAATAACTATTACTTGGTTATTTCTAATTAAAAGTATACCACTTGGCGAGTTTTTCTTTATTTGGCATATTTCCTCGACAGAGGCATCACAAGTTTTGTTTGTTTTAATAAACGTTGTTCACGCAACTTTTTTTTTTATCTTATCATAATTTCATTCTTTTCATAGCTGTTGCTTCAGTTGTTTTTACAATAATGAATTTCAAAAAGGTTGGATTTACGAAGTAGTCAATGATTGTGCAATTATGCAAAATTCGCCAAAAATGAGTGTGTTTGAGTAATCATATTATGCAATTAAAATATAGTTTTAAACCAAAAATGTTTTGTTATCATCATTCCTGTACGAAGTTAAAAGTACTCGGACTCAAATTTGGTTTGTTTGCTCACGTATTGCTTTCATTACTGATGTGTAATTCATTTAGTGATGGTATCAGTGATGGAATCAACATCGATTGAGGTGTATGAATTATAGCTTGTAATAAGTTATATTATCACAGTTAACTGGTGAGAGAGGTTTGTGTCAATTCATTGTTATTTTGTTGTAACACTAAAATAGGCGAATAAAATAAAATACAGATATGAAAAGCATGTAGATAGTATACATTTCTAGATAAAATAGTTTATAATTATTTGGTTTCTTGTAGTTAAGATAGATTAAAAATAAAATTTGATCCAATATAATGATAATGACACCAATTTGGCAACAAAACTATATCGCATGAATTTGTCGGAGAAGTAATTATTAGTTTAACCCATGGATTTCAGGATTTACGAATAATGAAAAAAACTAAATTTTTAATTATAAACTCTTTTTTATATATAGTGTCAATATTTTTGCTATCATTAAAATATCAACTCATTTCTGTCCTGGAATAGCAAGCGTTCACTGGTCCTAGTACCGATAGATAAAGCTCTCGTGCTGTGTCCTATAGAATTTTTTGCTGAGTTGTTTGTAACAGTTTATTCGCATTCTGGGATGGTTGTTCTATGAAAGAGAAAGGGGGAATTAGGGAGAGAGAGTCGGAGAAACTACTGGCTAAGGAAACACATGGGAAACTAGTGTGCGTGGTGTGCATTCGTGACGTGTAAGAGGCATGAAGGTTGAAAACACCTTAAAATTCCATTCTTCACTCTTGTGCAGAGGCTCATACACGTGTGCACAAGAGATGGATGATCTTCTCGAGAACTGGATGCTAAGACCAATCCCTTTGACGCATGCATTGAACATTGTCTAAGGTTGTGGTGTTGGCATCTTGATGTCCGCAGCGTAATGGGCTTCCGAGAGGACCTCATGCGCATGGAAGGCGGAAACCAAGAAAAAATCCCCAGAATTCACCCCAACAGACGTGCATTTATCTCCCATTGTACTGTCATCGAACACGAGACCTTTCTTCTAGGCCACTGTGAACACGGGCACCAATTCCTTCTGCTGAGCAAGTGAGCCATATCTCAGAAAAAGACTTGAATAGTCTTTCTCCAGCTCTTGGATTGAAACCAGATAGGCTTAAGCACAAAGCCGTTCATCCTCTCAATCGCTCATTGCTCATTAGAGAATCGATAATTCGACTTTGCTTTAAGTTCGTTCCTACGAGCTCAATCACCAGCTCTTCCCCAGGACTTAAATCTTTTTGACCCTCTTTCACGGTGAGATCAGCAGTTAGCAACTCATTTCGTCTTATTTCTCGTCAACAATGTTTAATCATAACTGCAGAACTAACATAGTACAGTAACAGCATAAAATCCTACTGCAGTGGCCATGCCATACACCACCGCAACTCTCGACCTGGCGTGCCAACCTGGCGGCACTGAAAAACTAACTTTATGCCCTTATATAAATTACTCAACCTTGCTTGGAAACTGTAACTGTATTGTAACTAACTGATTATATAATCTTGTAACGTTAACCGGTATTCTTGTAGCACGCACTTCACCTCCTACTGCTCATAAGAGTTTGTTCACTTTTATGGAGTATTATTCTATTCACCAATTTCGTCGGTGATATAAAATATCCAACTTACGACATCCAAATCACCGAAATACCAACATTACATTCAATTTTTTTAATAAACACTTACTTAGTCACATGTTTTTATTCGTATTGATAATTTAATTCTTAATTAAAAATAGAATTTCGTTTTTAAGATATGTATTTTAATATTTTATTGAGGAATAAAAATGGGTGTCTTGAAAAAGAATTGCTTCCTATTGGCGAGTGATCGATTTTTAATCTGATCACTAAAATGGATGATTTTGATCATCTCTAGTATTGATTGCAAGCTGAGTAGTTGATAACACGTAATCCGGGGGCAAACAGTTGTTTTGGCAATCCTACGCGCATTTCCCATGTCGATCACTAACAGCTTCTTTTTCTTTACTTATCCTTCCCATGATAGTCATCGCCTGCTCCAGATGTCCACGGGGAGGATCAAGCTCGTTTAGGTTCCTTGTTTTCATCACATTTTTTTTCAAACTCTTTTACGCACGCATTAACCGTTAATTTTTAGGCTCCTCGAGCACTTATATATATATATATATATATGTATATATATATATATATATATATATATATATATATATACATATATATATATATACATATATATATATATATATATATATATATATATATATATACATATATATATACATATATATATATATATATATATATATATATATATATATATATACATACATATATATACATATATATATATACATATATATATATATACATACATATATACATATATATATATATACATACATATATATATATATATATACATACATACATATATATATATATATATATATATATATATATATATATATATATATATATATATATATATATATATATATATATATATATATATATATATATATATATATATATATATATATATATAATAAAGACACTCGATACTTGGTTTGTAACTGGCAAAGGCATTACTTCAAATGGAGATGGAGAACCTTGCGATCCCGACATATCTTTGGTGACGTCGGGATTCGAACTTATTACCTCCCGATTATAAGAACGATGCCCTAACCTACTGGGCTACTGGAGCCTCATGCGTTATTCTGTTATGCAACATTTCACTGAATGGAATGCCGTGGATCATTCCACTACAAATAAATGCAAGTCATCGATGTTTTTCTGCGACAAAACGGATATCGATATAACTTATCATTTGTGATTTTTTTTTACACTAAAATTGGATGCTTATTGGAAAAAAGCAAATTTTTTTTTTAATGATTTATATTTTAATAATAATAATCAAAACGTAATTTCATTTATAATGATAATGAGGAACATTTATATTTTTATGCTTTATTCATTATTAGATTATCACTTTTTTCATTAAAATTGCTTATTCTCATGTGAAATTTTGCATTGAAATTATTTTTATATTAAGAATTAAAAAATGCATAACATCATTTTTAATTTAAATTTAAACAAACTTATGACGCACAAAATATTAAAAAAAAAAAAATCAAAATTTTGTAAGATTTATATAGCTAGCCTAGTATTTATATAACACTTTATCATAAAATAAATTCTGAAAACTTTAATACTAGAAGCAATTGTGTTGGTAATGCAACGAATTATTCAAAGAAACAGCGTAAAGCTTTCAAAATCACCTACCTCCAATCCTTTTCAAGAGACCCGCCTTGAAGCGATATTCAAAACTGCGTCTTGATGCCGAGTGAAAGGATGACCAAGAAAGGTCCGCTGATGCAGAAAAAGTGTCGCTCACTTTCCTTGTGAGAAAGAGGAAAAGATTGTAACGTTGGAGGAAAGAAGAACTGAAATACTGTTATTGTCCAGTTTTAAATAGTTGAACAATAAACAAATAATAAATCATACCGGAATACTCAGTGAGTTTCAATGCTTTTGATGCGTAGGTTTTTGCAGATAAAATGGAATGAAAAACACATTATTCATTGGTTAATGAATCATCTCAGAAACACTCGGATTTAAACAAGTTCAGTATCAAACGTTTCTAAAGTAGGAATCGAAAATCTCATTCTGAATTTTATCATCCCAATACTGATGGAAAATATTCTTTAATGATAACTAAATATAAGAGATAAGAATAGTTAAAGAATATTTTTTTTTACATAAAAATTTGAAAATCATAAATTTCAGTTTAGCTATAAATTAGATGAATCATCTGGATTTTATGATAATTTTAAACTGTAATGGATTGCCTATACATCTGACCCATATTCTGCATTCAGATATGTTACAATTTATAAATTAGATGAATCATCTGGATTTTACGATAATTTTAAACTGTAATGGATTGCCTATACATCTGACCCATATTCTGCATTCAGATATGTTACAAGTTATAAATTAGATTAATCATCTGGATTTTATGATAATATTAAAATGTAATGGATTGCCTATACATCTGACCCATGTTCTGCATTCAGATATGTTACAAAAGAGAAAAACTGAAAGCATTTAATTTGCTCAAATGGAGAAAAATGTTCAGGAAGTATGGAAAGTAAATGATACATTGATTTTTTGTCATAACTCACGCTGCATGTTGAGATACATGAAGAAAAATCGGAAGCATTTAGTTGGATAATCAAATGGAAGATTGTGAAAACTATGCATGAAAGCAACGCATTTCTTTTATAGCGTATTTATAATGAATCGGGAATAAGAGTTAAAGTTAATATCATTAATATAAGTAAATAATACAATAATTTCTTTCAGCTTATAATCTAAAGTTTTAGTAATTTAAGTATATATTTTAGCAATAAGACAATATTCAATCTTCATAAGTTATCATTAATTTTTCTTATATTCTATGAGTACCACATTATAAAAAAACATTTTAAGACAAATATTTATTTATTTCACTTTAATACATAAAAATGTATCCTTTTGATCACTTATCATAATCAATTTTTTATTCACTTCCATTCATTTTCAAAGTTTCTTAATAAAATTTTATTCATAATTAAAATAATATTCCTTTCACACAATTTATACATATTTTATGCGCTTGAAATAAAAAGTCTCACTTCATTTACACATGTAAAAATGTATACTTTAAATATTCCTATGCATTATAGTACACACAAATTTTAAAATTGTATATACACTTCTGGCCACCGTAAATGCAACACTCTGAAGGAAGTATGCAAATAACATGAAAATGTGCATTAGCGGAAGTGAGATATGCAAATGATTAGAATTTCAGCGCAGACGCACATCACGCGCGACAGTGGCGCCATTTCAAACTGCTGTTTAAGGGTTGGAGATTTCTACGATTTCAAAGTCGGCAATTGTGTTTTTCTTGTGTTATTAAAAAAAACACAATCAATTTTGCTTTGTAGAAAACAGCGAGAATTTTTTGATCAATCGACAGGGGAAGGATAGTGGCCTAGCGAGGTTATCTTTCAGGAAAATCGGTAATCGTGTTGGACGAAACCAAACAACTGTAATGCGGATATATGCGATCGTTGGATGCGCGTGGGGAGGGGAGGGTGTTCGATGGACCGACATGTTCGATCGTATCCATCTCAGTGCATCACTTCACGTGATGACAGGCAAATTGTGCGCATGAAATGATATTATCAGAAATTTCTTCCGCTATTCCTCTTTCAAGGTAATCATCCATAATTCTTTGATATCTCTTAAAGAATTCTGGATTTTCCTTAAATTTCTCCAAACTAAACTATTTAGTCTGTTAAAGGCTATTTCATAGTTGTCTTTTAACTCTTTAACCTTTTCGTTACAAGGAAGTTTAATTTGGTAACGGTTTTCTTTTAGACTAATCGATTTTTTTTAAACTGGTTTGAAAATTTTGTTTTCCTTAGCAGTATTATTACTTTCGTTTTTAATTCCAATTGATTCAATCTTCCATAATTTACGCAATATCATATTAGAATCGACACCTGGATTGCTTCCTATTGTATGAACAGCGACTTTCATAACGTTCGCAAACTGCTGTGTGATCATCCTATTTGATGTAGCAATTGAACCATAAATCGTCCAGCCGTACACTGTTTCACAGGCAACAATCTACGATCTTTACCAGTCACAATTTTCCAGTAATAATCACTACCTATTAACAAAGAAAGCTGTGAATGCCGTTCATTAGAGCTTTGATTCGCTATTTTTATTCTTTACACTGCATAACTATATCTTTTGCAGGTGTACTTATGTTACTAATATTCGGGGTTTCTAAAGCTTCGATAACTAAATGCTTTTGCATAAAGTGACAATTTATTTCAATTCTCTCTTTATTTCTTTTTTCAATAATTAGTTCAGTAGAACCAAATGCATAAATTTTCAACTCTCTTCTTGCCCTATTATTTCTAAATTTAATTCTTTAGGAATCCGCTCAAAGATGAAAGATCGTCAACTACCATTATCTATCAAACATCGAAATTTCTTATTTCTATTATTCCCTACAATATTTACAGTTGCGATTTGCAAATAAATATTATTAATTTTGTCTTCTTCTGAAAAAAAAGTGACATCAGTATTCGATTTCGCATAAATTTTATTATATTTTCTTGTGATAAACTATTATGTTTCCCCTCACAGCTATCACATCGTATTTTCGAAAAACAGTTATACGCAGTGTGGTTTCTTTTAAAACATATTAAAACATTCCCCCATCTGTTCTATCGCGTGAATAGACTTAACACATTCTTTATTACTATGTTTATCCGGGGAGCCACTTGTGAACTCTCACAGAACTCGCAATCCCTCTAACTTTCTGCTGTACGCTGGCGAACAGCAGAAAGTTAGAGGGATTGCGAGTTTAATTTTTATTTTTATTTAACATCAGCGCTTAACATTAACGTTTTTTTTTAACGCCAACGCAATCGGATTTTGTTCTTTATGCTTTTGGGTGGGGTGAAAAGAATCATGATCTTTCACAGCGAAATACTTCGGGTATCCCTTTGAATGCGACTCGTCTTTCACTTCTTTCGTATCGCGAAATAAAATAGTTTTTTCTCTGGCCTCGATTTCATTTCTTAAAAATTGTAGGAGTGCAATCCCAATCATCATTCTTACTATATCTATTGTATTCTAAAACTATATTTTCTGGCAACAACTTTAATATAAGATAGGAAATAACAAGCTACCATAATTATTTAATTGTATTCCAGCGGCTTCAGGTGAGCGAACTTAAACATGACATGAATCGCATAACTGACGCAATTCCTTTAATTTGCCACACGATTTTACAAGACGCATATTTAACAATACATTTACAGGGTGTCCAGAAAAGGACTCCCTGATTTCAAAATTAAATATCTCGAAAACGAAGATCGATAGAGGAATGCAGTAAACGGTATGTTTATAGTAAAAACTGTAAGAATATAATACATCAGTTTGAAATAATAGTTACAAAAATTGCAAACAGATGGCGCTGTAATCGCCATACGTAATGTTTAGTGTAAATAGTGATCCGAAGCCCAACTATTGAAGCGTGAAAGGAGGTTAGCGTTGAAAATATTGTGATGTGATTTTTTGCAAACAATGTTTTCAAACGATTATTTCATTTATGTATGCTGATTTGAGCTGTACATTGTACAGCGCCATCTGTTAGAAGCTTTTGTAACTATTATTTCAAATTGCTGTATAAAATTCTTACAGCTTTCACAATAAACATACCTTTTACTGCATTCCTCTATCTATCTTTGTTTTCGAGATATTTAATTTTGAAATCAGGGAGTCCTTTTCTGGACACCCTGTATATGAGCTCTAACAATGATATCTTTTTGTCCTTATCTTTTCTTTAGTAATTCTACAGCAGTATAATAATTATTTTACGTTAAAGTGAAACCCTGAATTGAGACCCAAGCTTCACCTTTTAAAAATGATTTTAAGTTGCTAAATTTATCCATATTTGATAAATTCTTATTTTCATGTATCGATCCTTCAAGTTGACTGCAAAATTCTTGCCAATTTTCGTATTTACCATAAAATGGTTCTATAGTTAATTTTGGTAGTCTTACATTAATTTCGTTTTTCGATGTTACGGGTACATTAGTTACTTCTAATAATTTTGATTCCGATTTCAAATAAGTATTTATTTTTGATTTAGCAGCAATTATTTTTTCTCTAATTTCCTAACTCAAAATTATTTCCTCTTCTAGCTGATCTAAATCATTGATATAATTTTCAACTTGAAGATCTAATTCATAATTTAGCTCTGATTTTTCGCATAATTGTTGTAAAAGTTTGTTCAAAGTCGCTTTACCAATAATTTCTAATTCGAGTTGCTCGTTAACCTTATTTAATATTCTTGTTAATAAATCTCTAATTGTTGCGCGTTTTCTTTTCAATTTATCAAGATTCAGAAAAATCGATGTTTCGTTTGATTCGACTGACATTTTTAATTTCAAATTTATTGTGTGCAAAAAATAAATAAATGTATTCTCATACAAGCCAAAAACAAATAATGAAATCAAATACTGCTGTATTCTGTTACTTGTTTACATTAAATACAAAATGAAATTCATAATCTAAATCCTAATAACTGGTTTAACGGGTTTCGGCATCATGTAAAATTTTTGTAAAAACTCTCTTATTGCTACTCATGTTTATTAAATCATCTTAATCTACATCGCTAGGCGCAGAATCTTATTCTGATGTAAACTATATTCGCATAGTGCGCCATCTATATGTTCCTCTAAGTCAGGGATAGGCAAACTGTGGCCCGTAAGTAAACTGTGGTCTTTCCCAAGTCACAATCGGGAAACGGATGGAATTTTAGTTTGCCGGTCCGAGGTGAATAAAAAATTAATATTAATTTATGTATTTTATATCTATCTCCTTTTCTACTTTGTTTAAATATTATTATTTCCTTTTCCAAAGGACTGATGATATTTTACTTTCTCTATTTTTGTTTTATAAAATATAAATCGACGGAAATAGCGGTAACACGGGCAGATTTCAATCCGTAAAAATGCTTAACCTCTTCGCGACGGGCGGTGCATATATGCATTTCATACGGACGAAAGTGAGGGCCGAGCGGTGCACATATGCATTTCATACGGACGAAAGTGAGGGCCGAGCGGTGCACATATGCATTTCGTACGGGCGAAAGTGAGGGCCGAGCGGTGCATATATGCATTTCGTACGGGCGAAAGTGAGGGCCGAGCGGTGCATATATGCATTTCGTACGGGCGAAAGTGAGGGCCGAGCGGTGCACATATGCATTTCGTATGGACGAAAGTGAGGGCCGAGCGGTGCATATATGCATTTCGTACGGGCGAAAGTGAGGGCCGAGCGGTGCATATATGCATTTCGTACGGACGAAAGTGAGGGCCGGGTGGTGCATATATGCATTTCGTACGGACGAAAGTGAGGGCCGAGCGGTGCATATATGCATTTCGTACGGACGAAAGTGAGGGCCGAGCGGTGCACATATGCATTTCGTATGGACGAAAGTGAGGGCCGAGCGGTGCATATATGCATTTCGTACGGGCGAAAGTGAGGGCCGAGCGGTGCACATATGCATTTCGTATGGACGAAAGTGAGGGCCGAGCGGTGCATATATGCATTTCGTACGGGCGAAAGTGAGGGCCGAGCGGTGCATATATGCATTTCGTACGGGCGAAAGTGAGGGCCGAGCGGTGCATATATGCATTTCGTATGGACGAAAGTGAGGGCCGAGCGGTGCATATATGCATTTCGTATGGACGAAAGTGAGGGCCGAGCGGTGCATATATGCATTTCGTACGGACGAAAGTGAGGGCCGAGCGGTGCACATATGCATTTCGTACGGACGAAAGTGAGGGCCGAGCGGTGCATATATGCATTTCGTACGGGCGAAAGTGAGGGCCGAGCGGTGCATATATGCATTTCGTACGGACGAAAGTGAGGGCCGGGTGGTGCATATATGCATTTCGTATGGACGAAAGTGAGGGCCGAGCGGTGCATATATGCATTTCGTACGGACGAAAGTGAGGGCCGAGCGGTGCACATATGCATTTCGTATGGACGAAAGTGAGGGCCGAGCGGTGCATATATGCATTTCGTACGGGCGAAAGTGAGGGCCGAGCGGTGCACATATGCATTTCGTATGGACGAAAGTGAGGACCGAGCGGTGCATATATGCATTTCGTACGGGCGAAAGTGAGGGCTGAGCGGTGCATATATGCATTTCGTACGGGCGAAAGTGAGGGCCGAGCGGTGCATATATGCATTTCGTATGGACGAAAGTGAGGGCCGAGCGGTGCATATATGCATTTCATACGGACGAAAGTGAGGGCCGAGCGGTGCACATATGCATTTCGTATGGACGAAAGTGAGGGCCGAGCGGTGCATATATGCATTTCGTACGGGCGAAAGTGAGGGCCGAGCGGTGCATATATGCATTTCGTACGGACGAAAGTGAGGGCCGAGCGGTGCATATATGCATTTCGTACGGACGAAAGTGAGGGCCGAGCGGTGCATATATGCATTTCGTACGGACGAAAGTGAGGGCCGAGCGGTGCATATATGCATTTCGTACGGACGAAAGTGAGGGCCGAGCGGTGCATATATGCATTTCGTACGGACGAAAGTGAGGGCCGGGTGGTGCATATATGCATTTTAAGCTGGAACAATTTTTAATGATCACTAGATGGCACTATGTGTCCATTACATTTAAACTGAACGTAGTTTTAGTGTTCTGACCTTTATTTTTCTCGTATTCCTGCTTTTTTTGGTATTTTGATTATATCAGCTGTGGGTGGGGAGGGAGGAAATCTCAATGTAAACAAACCCAGGTCGGCTCTTCAACTATCCACGAGATTTAAGCATTCTCGCTTCTGATAGCTCTCCGAACACTTTTTTTATTTTGTTTTCGCTACTATTGCAAGTTTTTTAGGGTTTTAGCGTCAGTTTCGTTACAGTTTTTAATGCTTTCGGTTATATTTGCTCACTTTTCTTGTTATTTTGAAAATTCTCGACTCCAGATATTTATGGCGAGGATTATCTGGTAGGCATTTTCCTAACCTTTAATTTGAACAAAAAGGGAGAAAAAAGTCACAGAAAGTGCATTGTTTGCTCACAAACCGTGATGAAAGAAAAGAAAACACAACAAACATTTTATACTTGCAAATCATGCAATGTCGGACTTTGCGTTTCTCCGTGATTTGAGATTTTCCATACTCAGTCTTCATTTTAAATTTTGTTATTTTTTCTTGTAAATAGCCCTTGTATAGTTTTTATTAATTTGCAAATATGTTAAAGTGTTTTGTCAATTAAAATTTTGGAAAAACTAGAATTGCACTGTCGAAAATTATTTCTCAAAGTAAGCAACTTCTTTATATATATATTTTCATATAAATTGAAGGAAAAACATTATTAAAGTCTAGTTTTAATGTTATAAGATAGATTGTGTGATAATCTAAAATGCTACCAAAAATCACGGCGATAGGACTTTAACTTTATTATTTACGAATTTATTTCTAAAGTTAGCCCCAGCGGAGAAAAACCCTTGTCCTGTAATATCATTTCTTTCAATTCAGCTTCGTCCTGAACGCGCGTCTTAAACAAAGGCGCCCCGTCGTGAAAAAAAGCTTAAAGGGGGTTGTTAGTTATAGCTGTAGATTGGCGCCAATAAGCGTTATCTCTTTCTCGGGGAACAGACATGGGAATCCAATATACGTGAACGAGAAATCAACTCACAGACTGCCTATTTTAGGACCTTGGCAGATGCTATTTTTTGGCGTTAGTTCTAATATCATTGATTTGCGAATGGAAAGTGTGCGGAGTATAGCATCATTGGGAATAATGGTGAAATTATTAAAAGTATGGCTTATAGCTAGTGCTTGTTTGGATTATTCGTAAAATATTTCAACCCCAAAATGGCTACTAAAAATGTAGAGTTGATTCAGATTGCCATGCTTAATTGATGAATGGACCTGTGTGGATATACAAATTGTATAAACAGTTCTGTGTCATCTGCAATGAAGCTAGAGTTGCCTTAAGGAATATAACATTTACTGTCGTTTCACATCAAAATGTAAGAATCACAATTACGAAGCTATGTCCGAATATAAAAGAAAACAAAATGCAAAAGTCTTTGTAAATAATTATCAGGCCCAAAAACTTTTTCATGAAAGTAAACATCAAACAAGTAGCTACAATGGAAGTTACATTGAAACATAAAATTTTGCTAAAAATAATAAAATTATCAGTGATAGGGAGTTCGTTAAACAATGCATGCTCCAAGCTTGTGATATTTTATGTCCAGTCAAGAAAAATAATTTTGAAATTGTGTGTGAGCGTAAAATGGTGGTTTCTAGATTCGAAGCCATCGATAAAAATTTGGCATCCCAATCAGAATCAAAGATTGACCAGTTTAAATTTTAGAGCATAGCAATGCACGAAAGCACTCTGATGCAAATGATACTGCTCAGTTAGTAATATTTACAAGAGGTGTTGATGAGAACTATGAAATTACCGAGGAATTGGCGTGCATGCATCATTTAAAGGAATACAACGAGATGTGATAATTTTCGTGAATTTCTAGAAATCCTTTAAACTTTGAAAGTGCCTATAAATAAATATACGTGATGTTACGACCGATGAAGTACCAAATGCTACAGGAAAAAAATCTAGATTTCTTACTCTTTTATTAAAACTATATAACCGGGAACAATATTGTTTTTCTATATTGGGCTAAACATCCCGATGCTGTGTGTAAATCTGCATGGAATATGAAACCCATCCTTAAAGTAGTCATGAAAATAATGAATATTATTTTATATCGTGAGCGTACAGGCAATTTTGAGATTATCTTCACTCTGTGCAATCTGAATATTCGGGTGTACACGAAAGTAAGGTGGTTAATAATAACTATAAGTTGTTAAATGGAAGTGAGGTGGCTCTGTGCAAGATGTGTTTTCGAGTGAGTTTGGCAGTTAAAAGACTACATTGTGTCGTTCAGCCGTGAGAAATAGTATTGTGCGGAGTGCGAAATGTTGGAAGACACAGAATTCCCCTTTTTACAAATCTTTGTCATATGGGCAACTTGAATGTCAAGTTGTAAGGAAAAATCAATCTATCGATGATATCTGGCCCACATCAAATATTTTAAGATAGAGCTTATTCTGTTTGCTGGGCAGCTAGTGGACCTGTGTCTCATAATTCTCTCAATAAATGCATCATACTGTGTCAGTAAATTAAGAGAATCTTAAGCATTATGAAGACTACTTGAGAAAATGACTGCATTTTGAATTCGAAAGCAGATTTCATGATTTCCGTGCTATTCAAATAGATTCCGATATTCTATCATGCTTTTTTTGCCAACGTATACTGCGCACCAGTGAAATAGATTTGAAGCTTAAATTAATTGAGTTTCAATCTAACAATCATCTCAAACATTTGTTTCTAAATATGCCGAAGTTAGAGTCTTACTAATCATTATTGAAAGCAAGTTTGTCAGTTTTCCGCTCAGAAAATCAGTGCTATATGTTCGCTTCATCTCATATCAGTGAGCAAATGTTTTCAACAAAGAACCTTAGCAAAAAATATTTCAGAAGTAGATCGACAAATGAGAATTTAGTTTCGTTCTTTAAAGTCAATACTTCTCACTTCAAAATTTAATATTAGGAACTTTTAAAAATGAAATCGAAATTTCGTTCACCTCATTAATATAGTTGAATTGTAATACTTACACATTCTTCATGAAATAAAAAAAATATCTTGGCCAGGCCAGCTTTTTTTCCGATGTCTTGCCCCTCGACCGAAAAGGTTTCACCATTCCTGCTGTAAGCACCACTGAGCGCTTTTAAGACCATATATATATATATATATATATATATATATATATATATATATATATATATATATATATATATATATATATATATATATATATATATATATATATATATATATATATATAGCTCCAACTTTACTATTAAATTTTAATCCATCGGTAAATGCATAATAGTCATTCATATTAACATCTGATATCCAACTCAATGATAGCTTTACCTATGGTGTATTCCATATAGTCTGCTTTATCCAAGAGTTTTCTTTGGCAAATTCTATATCTTTGATTTTAATGTTCATTCCAAAGTTGATTATCAAATACATTTGCCTATATATATATATATATATATATATATATATATATATATATATATATATATATATATATATATATATATATATATATATATATATATATATATATATACAAAGAAAGATTAGAAGTATCATAAGCGAAAATGGAAAGATACAAGAAGGGATATAAAATTGTGAAAGGTACAAGTACAATATAAATTTGAAAGTACCATTTTTCTTTGTTCTATTTTCTTTGAAATTTTAAAATATATATTGAACATTTTTCCAACTACTTACTACATTTTGTATTTTTAGTGTATTATTCTCCATCTAGTATTTGATAATTATTCTCAATTTGGTTTTTGACTAATTTTATAAATATATTATTATTCTCCATTTGGTATTTTTAATGTATTATTCTCCATCTAGTATTTGATTATTGTTCTCAATTTGGTGTTTGACTCTAATTTTATAAATATATTATTATTCTCCATTTGTTATTTTCACTATATTGTTCTCCACCTAGTATTTGATTATTATTCTATATCTAATACTTAATTTTATAAATTTGGTTTTTGATTAACTTTATAAATATATTATTATTTTCCATTTGGTATTTGCAATGTATTATTCTCCATCTAGTATTTGATTATTAATTTTATAAAAATGTACTTATATATATATATATATATATATATATATATTCAATAATCAATCAGCAGAGTCAAATAATTTTAAATAAAAAATAATTTTTTTTAATTATATTATAAATTTGGAAAAAAACTTCATTGATCCATCTTTGCATTTTTTGTGTAATTAAAGAAAAAGTAAATAAATTAAAATTTAATTCATTTCTGAAATCACTTCCACTTAAAAAATGCTAACAGCTCTCATTACTTTTTTGGGACAGTTGCCCTAAATTTTGTGGACCAAAAACCATCAGAATAACTTAATAAGGGAAAACAACACCAATCGGTCACTTGATAGTCGAAAGCAGCAAGACACAGCCAGTAAATAATTGATTACAGAAGCTCTTGAAAATTCTTTTATAACTTACAGAATACAAGAATTTAAGTAAAGATAAGCCATTTCTTTTGTAGACAGGCACGCACAAGTCGTTTTTAAATTGTCCAAAATATGAGAAATTTACATGATTAAAAAGTAACACTCGTAAAATTCTAAATAAGTTAAATTGTTAATAAAAGCTACAAATCGTTGCCGCAAAGAAATTTATCATCTAAAATTTTTTTTTTTTAGTTTTTAAAGGAAATAACATGAGAAATAATTGTCAAGATTGCTAGGCGTCAAACGCGCTTTATTCATTTCATTGAATAGGCATTCACTGAAAGAATGAAGCAATACTTTACGGGTTTGTTTGAGACTGTCAAATGAGGTTTTAATGACTTGAGAAGGAGTCAAGGAAACTGATCTTGCTCAAAGAGAAATTAGCTTAACATTTTTTCTACTAGATTTAACTTCTTTGATTGCAGAATTTTTCCTTGAGATTTTAATTATTCACGATTATATGCTTATTTGAAAATCGTATTTTAAGTCACTCATTATGATGATTTTAATTCATTAATTATGAATTTCAAAAATTTATTTTACTTCTCTGAGTGAAAGGAAGGCGTTAGATGCGATTTTGATTGTTAGAAAAAAAAATAATAATATCAAGATTCCTTTTGGAATTTGCTATTTTAGTTTCCATTAGAAATGCTCAGTCAGTATCTACTTCGTCTTCAGATTATCCATTATTTGTTCAATTCCTACTTCAGACAACGGCGCAGACATGAAATCCATTACGAAATGATAAAATAACTCTGAAAATCAAACTTTAGCTGTTGTTACTAATGACACTTGGACAAGCGAAGCTCGATATGTCTTGGCTATGCGAATTTAAGTCAATAGGGAGCGTCTTTCGTTTTAATCAGAACACCACGAAGGTGAAAATACGTCTTTGCTCTTTTTTAAATCCTCCGATAGATGGCACCACCAGAGAATCCACTCTCACAATTTTACAAATACACAAATACTTTGGAAGAATTATTTAATACACACTATATCGAGAGAAAACAGAAATTCATTCTTAAAAAAAATCTTACTTCTAATCATTCATTTAATTGATGAAAAATCAAGTAAATTTTTTTAATCAAGTTTATTTTTTTAAAAAAATCTACACATTTTAAAAACACGTTTTTTAAATTTTTTTCGACGTAGGAATGCATTTTACTATTGGTTTTCTCAAAAAAGAGAGAAAGAGAGAGAGTACTTCAATCGCATTGGCCACTCAGCTTGCTTTTGCAGAGGATCGAGCACATTTCAGTCTTGCTTGATATCTGAAAATGCTTTTTCATCTTCATATGTTTTGTTCTCAGTCATTAAACATTCGATACTATTAACGTATTTCTCTTTGGAGCATCCTTCTGAATTTCGTAAACTCTTACCTGCCCGGCTTGTTTTACCCAACTGGTGGAATCTAACTCTTGGCTAAGTTCAGATAAATACTTTGGTACAGCAACTTTTCATGCGCGAAATACATAGCAATCACCTTTCATAAAATACCGAGATCAAATTTCCGGTAATAGTGGCCATGGTTGTGCATTTTTGCTCAAACAGTGCTGTTGACTTTCTTCATTGACAGTGATTTCCTTAATGAAGTCTGCAAATTAAATGGACCTAGATACCATTTTATGCTGCAACATCATACAAAGCATTTAATTATTAGTGCTCTGATCCTAGAAAGTTAATTTTGATGCGCGATATCAAACGAAGGACACTCTTTTCAGAAGAGCCTACGATACTTTTAATTGAAGCTATTGATCATACACTGATGCCATGGGTTGTTACGGAGTTAATTGGGTTAAGTGGGAGACATTTTACGTGAATCGCTCAAAAAAAAAAAAAAAAAAAAAAAAACTCAAGATTTCAACATTAGCTTAGTTTCCCAAATAATTCTAGACACTCCCTTATGAAAACTGTTGATCCAAGTTTGTTAATCACAAAATAAAAACTAAAAAAAAAATTATGATAAAAAAATCAAATCAAACAAAAGATGTATAGAAATAAGTTTAAAACAAAACTTACAGCAGTTTGTACATTCACTTACAAATCTCATTAAATTTAAATTATCATTGTGTCCACATGGAACAATGTTAGAGAAGTCACTTGTTCATAAAATGGAGAATGTTCATCAATTAGAGTGTTATAGAAACGAGAGCGTCTACAATATATAACAAATACTATCAAGTGTTCTCAGAACAAGCAATCATTTGTTTCGTCAGTATTACTTGATTTGAGTGGATTCTCTTTTTGATGAGTCCATAAAGATTGAAGCCGTCCATTGAAAATAAGAATAAACTTAATGATCACAAATGTGTCGTCTTAACCAGAAAGCTTGAAAAGTATTTCGATAGTATTTTACACACACTGCACAAAATATTATGGATCTATTTTACCATTCTGTGAATAAATAATCATAGCTTATTTCATTTTTACCGTCCTAGAATAAAAAAAGCTATTTATGTGTATTGTTCAAATGTTTTTATTCTAATTTATATATACATTTGAATCTAAAATATAGGCTAAAATTATTTACAACAATGAACTTCGTATTAAGGCATAAATGTTGTATATATTGGGATGATTGCCGATTATTTCTTGTCATTCAGTTATTTATAATAAGGATCATTATAATGGAAAAATAATAATAACTGTTGCGATATACAGTCAGAATGTATAATTTATAATTGTACAACGTTTATTTTAGTTATTACAGCAAAAAACATCAACGTTTGATGCATTGTAAAATTCAGTTAACATTATAAGAGATAAATTCTTTTTTAAAAAAGATTTTAAGTTTATGCAAATTTCGAAGAGTTTAGGTCAGGAAAATGTGCTGACCACAAATGAATGTAATTTAATTTTCCTGTGGTTGGCAAAGAGACTTATTTGTGAGGGGGCGCCGGGTATGTTCATGTGGGGAGCGCATGGTGAAGTGAAGTAAGGAGATGGCCAGGAGCCGGCTTTGGCGCCAGCAAGGGAGGAAGAGAAGTCGAGTTTTATTCAGAGATAGACCGGGGTATAGCGCGTGGAGCTGCCTGAGAGAAGACACGAGACTGGATCGGTGATAGACCAGTGGCTGACACGTGGAGTTCCCGGGAAAAAAGCCGGGACTGGAGCAGTGCGAGGCGAGTTCCTGGAAAAATACGAGAGATTGGCTGCATGGGTGAACCAAATTATATGATACCTCTACGGCTGCTGTGATACTTCTGCAAAATCCCTAGAGACGGAAAAGGAGACAGCAGAGTAACCCTGATTAGCATTAGGTTAGCAGCAGAGTAACCCTGATTAGCATTAGATTAGCAGCAGAGTAACCCTGATTAGCATTAGGTTAGCAGCAGAGTAACCCTGATTAGCATTAGGTTAGCAGCAGAGTAATCCTGATTAGCATTAGCTTAGCAGCAGAGTAACCCTGATTAGCATTAGCTTAGCAGCAGAGTAACCCTGATTAGCATTAGGTTAGCAGCAGAGTAACCCTGATTAACATTAGGTTAGCAGCATAGTAACCCTGATTAGCATTAGATTAGCAGCAGAGTAACCCTGATTAGCATTAGATTAGCAGCAGAGTAACCCTGATTAGCATTAGGTTAGCAGCAGAGTAACCCTGATTAGCATTAGGTTAGCAGCAGAGTAACCCTGATTAGCATTGGATTAGCAGCAGAATAACCCTGATTAGCATTGGATTAGCAGCAGAATAACCCTGATTAGCATTGGATTAGCAGCAGAGTAACGCCGAGCTTCCTGGTTATCCGGTGCGACATTAAGCCTTGCCCACGTGGGCTATCCCGGCGTTCTCAGTCTACTTCATAAGTTCCTTTTGTGTGAATTATTATGTTATCCCAAATAACTTTGAGAATTATTATTTATGTTATTTCAAATTAATCTGTAAATTAGTATTTGTTAGTCAGAGTTAATCTGCAAATATTATTATTTGTGTTATTCTAAATTAATCTGCAAATTATATTAGTTGTGTTATTTCAAATTAATCTGTAATAAACTTAATTAACTAAAAACGAACCTGGAATCTTGTTAAGTATCTGTTGATAATATTATTTAACAAATAATTCACCACATAAAATAAAACTATATCAAAAGACAGTACAAAAAGGTTTTTATCATCGTTTGTTAAAAAAGCAGATTTTGGCTTAAGTATTTTTATCAATGAGTTCTTCTGTCCGAAATCACATGATCTGAAGATCATGGACTCTTGAACGCACTTTCATCACTCCTGCGGAAGAAGTGGCTCAGTATTTGGACTGCAGTTTGGTGCGTCCGTTGATGAAATCAGTGACTTCCTGCAGGAACTCACTGGGAAACTGGGCATGGATGAAGTGGCCGGCGTTTTTGAAAAACACTTTGACGGTTTTTGGAAAATGCTTCTCAACCATCGGATCTTTTCCCCTGCAAAAAGAATGCAATCTTATTAAAATATCCCCTAAAGATATACATTTTTTAAGTTTTATATATTGCAACGTTCGTTGATGTGTTATGAAGGAATTAACAACAGCCAGCAACAGCACCAACAACGGCATGCCGTTATTATATAATGAAACGATTTTTATTTCTTCGAAATTTAATCATGGGTACTTTATTTTAATGTAAAAATAATGACTTACAAATGGGTTATTGTAAAGAATCTATTTCATCACACGTAATGTCTGTGAAGCATGCGTATTCTTACTTCCCTATACT
The DNA here is from genome assembly GCA_037975125.1 of Latrodectus hesperus. Lineage (NCBI taxonomy): Eukaryota > Metazoa > Arthropoda > Arachnida > Araneae > Theridiidae > Latrodectus > Latrodectus hesperus. The sequence goes on from JAJQOW010000249.1 coordinate 60,648, forward strand.
TAGCCCAGATTTGGATTCTAGCAGTTAATTGGAAGCTATTTGTTGAGAGTCTTCGTTATTTAAAAAGAGAAACTAATCAGAAGACTCCCAGTATTCAACCTGCAACCCTAGAGTCACCATTCCACTTGGAGAGCAGTGCGACCGCAACCTTTAAAATTGGCCCCAGCCGTCTTTAGTGAACATCGTGGATCTTCAGTTAAATCGGGAATTGAACTCACTACCTTTGAATAATGATAAAGATGGCTTAACTTCGAGACCACTGCTGTCTCTGTGAAACATATCAGCACAGAAATGCTGCAAAAATAACTTAAGCTCAATTAGGAGCATGTAGTATGGAGCAGAAAAGAGTTGCTTTAATGTCAAATAGGTGGCAAATTCGATACCAACTTCAGATGAGCTAAAAGTGTATATGCCTGTTCAAACTTATGTAAGGTACATTGTTTCTCCATGGGTGGGGCATTTTATTTTAAGGTGCCGACTTCTCTCTCTCTCTCTCTCTCTCTCTCTCATCACTTGATTGTGACTCAAGAAAGCGAATTGGTTTCCCGTGATGAACTACTACATGTGACGTAATAATTTCACCTTAAATAACAGTTGCATTAACAAGATCCTAATAATATAGGTGTAACTATCTTAACATGAAATCACATAGCGAATACATGTTATAATTTGATGATGTATGAACAATTAAAAATAAAATGATTTTTTTGCATAAAATTTCTCAAATTTCATTTCCTAAAATAGGTTTTATTAAAAGAACCACTTCAAATGAAATAATAAATAACGAAGAATATAGAAACTTAAAATTAAAAATTTAGAATTCAAAATATAATTATACCTGTGAATGAAAATTTGAGTTAGCAATAACATAGGGAATATTTTTATGTGATGACCACCTTTGTGAATAATAAAAATATATATCTAATTTAATTTACATCGGAAGATGAACCAAATAACAAGAATTGAATATTTGCTTTGGAAAAAAAATTATTTTATTTTAAACTTGGTGCAGCGTAGAATTTTTTAACAATCGTCAAGCAACTATGTTTCTTTTCCTTTGCATTTACACTGCGTAAAAAAGTAGAAGGACAGTGTATTTTTTCCTATTAATATCTCTTATTTTCTCCTAACTACCAGATATTTATTCAGATTCAGTTTAATGACCCTTTTTTCCTTTTATGCAAAAATTAAACATCTATCACTAATATTAATAATAAAATTAGTATATATAATTTTAGATGCGTAAAGAAATTAGGACACTTGCGAATATATATAATTTAGTGAGTTGTTCTTTAGTTAAATATTGATTTTGTTGAAAAAATCTAATTTGATTACAAGTTATGATGTTTCTCTCCATTCTTAGAAATGCCTAAAGAAATACCTTTGAACGATTTTCAAAGAGGCCGAATTTCCGCGTATAAAAATGATGGTAAAGGTGTCAGAGATTGCTCGATTGTTGCAGGTGAGCCCCAATACAGTTTCAATCTTGAAAAGAAATCCTTAAAAATAAGGAAAGAAAAAGAAGTCTGGTTGGCCAAGAACGTTAAGGTTAACACAACGTGAAGAAAGAAAACTTGCTCGTGTGCTTAAGAAGAACCAAGGAAGTGTTTCAAAGGCAAGAAATCAATCAGGACTTAAACATGTTACGAAACAAACAGTTTACAACTATATTAAAAGATCTCAAAAATTCATTTTCAAAAAACGGAAACATCATCCTAAGTGGACACAAGCTCACATTGATAACCGTTTAGCGTGGGATAAGGAGCACATGTCCTGGACTACAGAATGAACTTGTGATATTTTCGTATTAAAAGAAATTTAGCTTAGACGGTCCAGACGGATATTAGCACTACTGGCATTTTCTGGGGAATGAAGACGAATAATATTCAACACGACAAATGGGAGGAGGGACTTTAATGGTTTGATTGGCTGTTGGATACGGAGGGAAGACAAGTCTAGTTTTCTTAAATGGTAAGCAAAAACATACTGACTACATTCACGTGCTGAATTCCGAGTTTCTTCCCTATGGCTCTGACTTGCGGAGGTGAAAAGTGGAATTTTGAGCAAGACGGAGGTTCCATTCACACCGCGACTGGAGTCAAAGATTGGTTCCTAACAAATAATGTGGATGTTTTACCATGACCAGCCAAGAATCCTGACTTTAATATCGTTGAAAACATCTGGGCAATGCTAGTTCGACGAGTTTATGTTGATGAAAGGCAATTTGATTCGCTAACTCAGCTTCGAGAAGTATTCAATTACTCGTGGGACAATTTTTGTCAAACAGAAGTTCAATCTCTATACAATTTACTTCCAAGCAGAATATTTGAAGTTATAAAGACCAATGGGAAAAAAACATTCCTCAATAAAATCACTATTTTTTTCATTCACTATAATAATGTCCTTCTACTTTTTTTTTTTACAAAGTTTCAAAAAAGAGAAATTATTTTTGTTGCCATTAATATTTTATGTTTGAATATCATAATTCTTATGTTAAAATTGCATTTTTTAAATATTTGTAAAATGTTTCTTATAAAACATTTTAGTAAAAATAAAATATTTTTCGGTTATTGTTACAAAATCAAGTGTTTTTCTACTTTTTTTACGTAGTTTACTATTTTATATCAAGCAGCAAAAGGTAACTAGCAATGAAATAAGCAAAATGTGAAGGATATTAATCAATTATAATCAATTCATTAGTGAAAACTCAAATCATTAATCTACTAGGAATAAGAATGATCAGCAATATTTAAGTATAAATATATAATTTTCGTGTTCAATTATACTTGAAAACCTGCTTCTGTACGATGGGTGGGTATTGCATAAAAGAAAATGCATAAAAATCACACAAAATTTCACGAGCACAGTTATAAAAATTAGTTTCTGCAAAACAATTAAAAAATATAATATGTGGGGAATAGGAGTCCCCCTAGTAGAAAATAACTGAAAACCAAACAAAATAGCTAGGAATCGCTTTTTAAACGGAATGAAGACACGATTCTAGTTCATCCAGGATAGCGATATCCTGTTAAGGCAGAGCGGAAAAGCGAACTTAACGAAAGCATTTTAAATGAAAAATAAAGATAAGGATAAAAAAATTGTGTAGACCCCAAAACTAAATGAAGAGTTTGAAAGCACTGGATCTAAAATCTACTATGGTAATAACACATATGTAAAATGTAATTGATCGACGCAATACTTATGTAATGTGATAAATTACTATATATATATATATATGAAACAAGCTGACCCAGCCACGCGTTGCAGTGGCTGAGTTTTTAAAATACATTGAATCAATTTTTTACTAATTCTTGGGTTCAATCAAATTAATATTTTCTAAAAAATTTAGAATAGGTTCATTCATAGGAGATTAAAAATAAAACGTTTCACCAAAATTTAATAGTAATAGGTAAAGTATCGAAATTTTGAAATTAAGCACAAATCAACATATACTTTCTGAATTTACATTTTATTCATCTTATATTAAATTATAGTTTGTAATCAGTGACTTACTTATAAAATATACCATATAAATTAAAGACATCTAAAAATAAATTGTTATAAATGAGGTAGATAACATTGACATCGAACTATTATTATTTTAATTTTAAATTATATTAAAACTAAAAATTTTTTCCGCGGCATTATACTGAAATAAAAAAAATTAAAAGAATTTATCATTTGAATAAATAAATTAGATCAAAATGTTCTACTGAATAAATCAATAATTATCAAATTATAAAATAAAAATAAAAAATAATAAAAGGCTATCAAGAAATACTTACATATTTTCGAGGTGGTATGAAAATTAGTAGAGAAAAACAGTAATAAATAAAATTTTATTTTACTATTTATAATATTAAAAATATTCAAACTGAATACTGCACAATAATAACACAATACAAAGTATAATTATGAAAATGATTCACGAAAAATTGTTATAGTATCATTATACATCATGAAAATATAAGTAAATTCTATATTTAACCACGCGCTTGCGCGCGCACGATAATTTTCTCGAAGATGGTATAATCTAGAAAAATAAACACGTCGCCATCTGCCGAATACCTGTGCAACTTAGATGCTAAACCGCCATCTATTAGAAACTTACAGAACTAACCAAAAAAAATAAATAAAAATTTAGGGTTGTACTACCCCTAACATTTAGGGGGATGAAAAATAGATGTTGGCCGATTCTCATAGATACCGGATAAGCACAAAAAATTTCATCAAAATCGGTCAAGCCGTTTCGGAGGAGTATGGCAACGAAAACTGTGACACGAGAATTTTATATATTAGATATATTACTATATATATGTGAATATATGCAGGAAAATCTCAATGGCACTTAAGCAATATTTAAGTGTACCAAATTCATTCATTTCCAGTTATGTTCCAATTGGATTGAAATTTTCATATACTGCTGCCCCACCCCCAACAGTAAAACAGGTTTAAATGTATTCATAAGAAAACATTTGACCTTATTTTCCTTCACGTTTGCATGTGATTTCGTTTATAATCTCCTTCTGGGACTACGATCCTCACATTTATCCTATTTTGTCTTCATTTCCCCTGATTCAGTGCCAGAACTATTTTGAATATTTTGAGTGCCAGAAATATTATTTTATCAAACTTGATTGCTTAATGTAAATGGAATTTTAAGCCTTTAGATGTAAAGGAAGAAGCTGTGTCATTCAAAGATCCGCGCATATGGAGAAGAAGATAAAACTCAAAAAAATTATGGTACATTTATCACGAAATGCGGTTGCCGATTTTAGGGGATTTTACATTTTTTCCTATATTTCAAAAATAAAATATAAGCATTATAGTGGATGCTTCAAATAATACAAAGTAACAAAATATCCATTCCGTTGGTTGAAATATGTTCTTTTAGGAAAAATTTATTGTTTCAGAGAGGAGAGGGGTGGAGAAAATATTATTGTTATTTTGAATTCGTGAAATTTACTTTCATTTTTCCAAAATATACATAGTAATTATGCAATAATACCAATTAAAATAAACAGCCCAAAGAATGTGGCGTCTTCCGTATGTCATCTTAGAAGCTGTTTCTTTCTTTTTTTAATTTTTCATCTATAGAAAAAAAAGTCTTTTCAGTCATTTTCTTCATTGAGGAAAAATTCTATCAAAAAATTTGCTCAAACTTTTCTCATTTCCTTCACTATATATTAACTATTAAATCACATGATACTTTGAAGAAGAAAAAAAATGTTTTAATCACTTTTCAATTTATTTTCCTTGTTTCTTTAGTGTAATCTTTGTTTGAAAACTTCATGTTATTTTCAAATATTTACTTTAAATGTTTCCTCGTGAATAATTTCCTAGTTGGACAAGAATATGCTAATTTTTGTACATCTGGTGGTTGTGCAATAATGAGCCACTATGCATATTCACGTAAAGCCAAGGGCCGTGGTAGCCTAGTGATTAGGGTAGCGGCCTTCCATCCGGAAGGGTGGGGTTCGATTCCCAATGCCACCAAAGACCCACCAAGTACATGCTCTAAGCCAACACCCTCTAGAATACAAGGCCTGCTGGCTGAAACGAAAACGGGTCGTGACGTTACTGTAGTAGTTGAGTAATAGAAACCGGTGAACGCCATTGCTGTTGCTTCAATAACAACAACGTGCAATGCTGTGTGGTGTGTGTTGACTGTTAGATAAATCAATTTAATGAAGGTAAGTTAATCATATTCTCTCATTACATACTTTAAAATGAATGTTGTCCAGAACTAATTAACTCCTCATATGCTGAACATTATCATTTAAAAAATTCGAACTACTTAGCTGTATTTTTAACATCTAACATGTTTCTAATGATCTGCTCGTGTTGCTTACCATCAATTAACTTAAATGTAATAATCATACAATACAGATACATGTAAACTTTAAATTGCTTGTGATTATAACTGATATATTTTATTTAAGTGCAATAATAATACATAAAAAGATATAAATACTTAATTGTAAACTAAATCATTTTATGAGCAAATTAACAATAATTAAGTATAATATAAATTTAATTTTGTTAAAAATGTAATCCATGTACTATAAGTATTCAAAAATTAAGTACTACATTTAAAATTATTACTGATAATTTATTTTTATTGTTCTTTAGCATGTATTTGTAAACCTTAATCAATTATAATGCTCACATTTTAATTTTACTGAGAAGAAAGTATGTGTGATTATAAATATAACTTTTCCTCTCTATATAAAATATATAATTAATAAAAATTTTGTAAGTGTTTAAATATTGGCTCAGTTATTGTGAATGTAAACATTGGAATATACTTATTAGATTTGTGCTTTACCTCAATAGAAATCAATTTGAGTAACTTCTTTTTGAAGAATTTCTTTTGTTTTTGCTGTTAAATATTTAAGCTATTGCCTAATTGTATAACTGATTTCTTAAAAAATCTTAATGCTTTAAAAAAAAGGCTAATACATTAAAAATTTATTTTTAAAATATTTCTTTTCAAAGTTTCAACAAAGCTAAAGAATAAATTCTTTAAATATTGTTATGAAAATCAATATGAATATGTAATTGGGCAATTTTTTTATTACTCATCTAATAGAAATGTTAAATGAAGATAAGTATATAATGTATGTAATGTACATAATTTTAGGTTTATGAAGCTGGTATCAAGACTCGAGAAGGAATAAGGAAGGACAAAATCTGAGAAAGAATGGATCCAAGACCTTGGAATTGTGCAGGTCTCTCTCCGGACAATTAGATGAACTGTGCGGGTTTTGACAGGAAGAATATATTTTTCAGTCCTCTACTAGTTTATGATTATTTAAAGAACTTTGGGTTCGTGGACCTGGTCTAGCCTGCTGCTTGATCGGGTGGAATAAGTCAACAACAAAACAGTTCCAATAATTTTTCAAAGCTGCCTCTTATATTACAGCAGCAATGTGCCTGAACTAGAAATTCATCCATAAAACAACAAAAATTAGGAAAAGAAATACTCGTTCTGACATTTGAAAAAAGTAAACTCTCCTCTGAACAGTTTATTCAAATATACTTATGAATTATAGTTCAACTGCATTGTTATTATCTCAGATTTTTATATAACATAAAGCATTGAAAAGCTTTGGAATTAAGTCTCTAATCATCACATTTTATCAAATGATTTATCATTATATTCAGGTATGAGGTTTTTTTGTTCACAGTGCTTATTCTAATATGATATTTTAATGAACAAACTTTTGAGAATAATACTTTAACTTTAATTTGGAAAATTTTTGATAAATTGAATTTCAAAATTATTTTTATAATAGATTTTTAAAAGTGTGCAACAAAGTTATATTTATGTATGCATAAAATTAATATGCAAATAAATAATGTTAAATATTAGTGAGGTTTTACTGAATATCTATATCTAAATTTTTCACCAGTTAACTATTTGTTATTTCTATGATAACTTACAAAACAACATTAATAACCAAGCAAATATTTTATTTAATTTTATATTAAAACTTTATTACTGATTTGACATTTTCTAATACTTTTTTTATAAAATCAAATTATGAATCAATATTATTAAATTGATGTAGTATTAAAGTTTTAAATTGAGAAATTGAATCAAAATTATTAAATTGATTTAGTAATAAAGTTTTAAATAAAGCTTCGTTGTAATTAATTAACATTCCATTTATTTAATATCTTGTAAAGAAAACTTTATATTCATATTTCTCTTGTTCAAATTAATAGAAGATAATGATTGTGTGTGTGCTTATTTAAGATTTTTATTATTTTTATTTAGATTAGAAAATTGCTTATTTAATTTTTACTGTGTATATTAATAATTAATAAAAATATTTTGTTCACCTGTGTTGTCTTTAATTTTCCATTTCATGGTTTATCACAACTTATCAAATGAACTTAATTACATTATTTTTCATTATTACACTTTAGTGCATGTATTATTTAAGACTTCTAAGTATATATTATATATAAATACTAAAATTATAATTTTCCTTTATTGAATAACTTTTATTGAACAAATAAATATAAATGTACAATAAAAATTATTGAAACTACTACATCTGTTGCATTTCTCAATCAATAAAACAAGAATTCAATTAATTTAGGAATTTTTTAATACGTAAAAGTTATAATAAATCGTTAAAAGGGTGCATTTTTTACTCTATTTTGTTGCACATATTATAATTAAATGGCATAATATAAGCCAATAATAGAAGTATTGAAATGAAAAGTTTATGTAAGGAAAGTTAAGTTGTATATATATATGCTTTTATCCATAAACTGCATATTTGTTTTAATGAAAATCTAATACATGAAGCAAAATTTAGGCACGGTATTTGAAGAATTCTTAATAAATATAGTTCTCAGAGTTAAAAACTAAATATATTTCACCAAGTTCACTTTACAATCGTTCAATGTATCTACTGTCTTAAACTAGTTGTTGCGAATGGCAGCACCTCACCCACCAATCATGTGCCGTGCGCATCCCGCACGAGCTGACGTCATATGTTTATATTCCTTTTCTCTTAAGTAGACCTTGTAAACTTTGTCCATGTAGTTTGTAATATTCTGTGTGCTTTATTAAATGTTAGTTTCGTTTCACATTCTAAGTTTTATTCAGTAAAATTAATTAATCTGCCGAAATACGACATCGGGTAGATGTCAGCCCTGCTTAAACTTTTTTGAGTTGTTTCGTTATAGAGCGTAACGTTACATAATTACTGGCGCCCAACGTGGGGCCTTTTCGGCAGCTAGTTGATTAGTTTGAGCCTGAAAAATGAATGTGACGCAACTAAAAAGACAACGAAAATCGTTTCGTATCTCATTTACTGCCTGTGCGAATAAAATTGAGACTGAACTTTGCCAAGAGAGCCCGGATGTCAATCGACTTTCGGTTTTGAAATCGCAAATTAGCGATAAATTTACACGCTTAGAAGTATGCCAAGGAAATATTACGGACCTTATTCTGAAAGAAGAAGATTCCGAAACAGAACATGAGGAGGATTTCCTGACTGCCGAGGAATATAGAGATAAGTTCTCCGAACTATGTTCGCGAATTGATCGGCTATCTTTGAAAGAACCGAAAGCAATAGAATGTTCTGAAAAGAGAAAGTTCAAACTTCCCAAAATAGAGCTAAAGAAGTTCAGCGGCGATGTTAAAGACTATTTGACCTTTTGGAGTCAGTTTAGTAAAATTCACGATGATGCAAGTATCCCCAATGAGGATAAATTTCAGTACCTCCTGCAATCCGTAGTGCCGAAATCGAAAGCAGCTCGTGTGGTGGAGAGTTTCCCTGCAACGGCAGATAATTACTCCAAGGCGATATCCCAGCTTAAGGAGAGATTCGGACGTGAGGATCTTTTAGTGCAAGTTTATGTTAGAGACCTGCTCACCATGGTTATGAAAAATGCCGTCACCGGACGTTCCAAGACAGATCTTCCGACATTATACGACGAGTTAGAAGCGAAGATACGGGCCCTAGAGAGTCTAGGGAGAACCCAGGAAAAGTACGGTGATTTTCTAAGTCCTTTAGTGGAATCTTGTTTGCCGGAAGAGGTATTGCTGGCATGGGAAAGGAGCAGAAACATGAGACCAGCGTCTGATGCTGAGAATCGTTCACTGGAGAATTTAATGGATTTTCTTAAGCAAGAAGTAAAAGGAGAAGAGATGGTCGAGTTAGCTCGAACTGGTTTCGCTTCTTCTTCTAACTTCAAGAAGAAAGATGCAGTGCACAAATTAGATAATTATCCGACGGCAGCGTCATTGGTAAGCACTAACACTAGAGGCAACACAGGTAAGCGAATTTTACTTTGTGTTTTTTGTAATGGGAATCATCACTCCAAGGACTGTTTGAAAGCGAGAAAAATGTCCTTAGATGAAAAGAAAAAATGTTTGCTGAAACATAGAGCTTGTTTTTCATGTTTCTCTGCCACGCACTTTTCAAAATCCTGTAAAGTAAAAAATTCCTGTTTATATTGTGCCAAGCCGCACCATTATTTATTATGTGACATTTCTAAAGAAAGTAGTAAATCGGACTTCATCGAAGCTAATTCATTAACCAATAGTTGTGTTAAGCATAATGTTTACTTAATGACTTTAATTGTAAAAATACGTGCAAATGACAGAGTGGTAACGTGTCGAACGTTAATAGATAGCGGATCTCAGTATTCCTACATCTCAAAGCATGCAATCGAAAAATTAGGTATTGTATCAACTAACAAAGTGAAAATGCAGCTTTCGTTATTCGGCGGAAGAGAAACGCCGAGTCAGATACATGATGTTTACGAATTGGTTATTAGTTCGTTGGATGACTCATTCACTCTAAGTGTTGAAGCTCTTTCCGAAGAGAGAATTTGTGGCAATGTGCCAAAAATCAACTGTTCTACTATTATGAATGAGTTAACTGAAAAGGGGATTATTCTATCAGACAGTGAGGCACCTGAATACGAAATAGATTTGCTTTTGGGTGTTGATGTCGTAGGGTTTTTGTTTATGGATAAACCTATCAAATTGAATTCGGGTTTGTTTTTGTTAGAGACGCGGTTAGGATTCATTCTGATGGGAAAACAGGAAATGCTTAGTAAACGTGATGCAATATCTGATACTGTTTTGAGTGTTATTTATTTATATGTTTCGAATTCATCTTTTACTGAGTTGTGGGATTTGGAAAGTATTGGGATTCTTGATCCAGTTCAGAGGTTAAACAAAGATAATGAGCATTTAAAGGTGATACAGGAGTTTGAAAAGAGTATGAAGATTCTGCCGGATGGCAGATACGAACTTTGTTTGCCTTTTAAAGGAAATATAGTTGAGTGTGAAAACGAAACTTCTCATTTTTTGCCACACCGACCAGTTGTGAAAACCGATAGTAGCACCACAAAAATACGGCCAGTTTTCGACGCTTCGGCTCGGGAAACTGGAAAGAGCTCATTAAATGATTTATTGCACAAAGGTACAAATTTAATTGAGCAGATACCGGATATAATTGACAGATTAGCACATTCGGTGCAGCAAGCACTTAACATTACAGAAATGGAAACCATTTTTTGGAGCGATTCCATGGTTGCTTTATATTGGTTAAGACATAAAGGGGGATGGTCAGTTTTTGTTTCGAATAGAATGAAAGAAATAAAAACACTTTTTCCTGATAGCGAATGGCGACATGTGCCAGGGAAAATTAATCCTGCTGATTTAATCTCTCGAGGGTGTTCACCTAGTTATTTGGTTGAGTTACACTGGTGGATAGGGCCATCATGGTTAGTTGAGTCTCCAGACTCATGGCCCGTCTCTGGATTAAATAATTGCGAAACTTCCGAAATTACTTCAGAAAGGAAAAGAGTTAGAGTATATAATCTAAATTTGACAGAGAAAAAGGTACCATGGTACGCTGAGAAATTTTCCAAATTTCATTCGATCATGAGTTTAGTGGCTTGGGTTCTACGATTTGTTAACAATGCAAGAAGTAGTTTTAATCAGAGAAAAGTGGGGGAATTAAGCCTAGAAGAGTTAGAGAATGCTGAGATCCGACTAATTCATTCTGTACAATCTCAAAGTTTTCCAGATGAAAAGTCAATACCAAACTTGTGTGTATTTAAAGATGGCAACAACATCTTCCGTGTAAAGACTCGAATTACTGAACGTATTGATGCTCCTCACTTTCTTTCGCCAATCCTACTGCCTAACAATTGTATCTTTACTCAAAGACTTATAGAGCATTTTCACACTGAGAATTATCATGCTGGTACACAGTTACTTCTCAGCATAATTCGTGAAAAATATTGGATACTAAGTGGAAGGAGAACTATCAAATTAAAAACTCAGTCTTCTACAATAGTGCGTCCAATTCAGCGTGTGTTTCCGCTCGAAGTCAGTGGAGATGACTTGGAGAGCTTGCCACTGCAGAGTATTCAACAGACTGAATCTGTGAAATCACCGAGTCCGTCTTCAGAGGTCACACAACCTCAAGTTACCAGGTGTGGTCGTGCCATAAGAAGACCTAAAAAACTGAACCTAGTGACTGTAGCTGATGTTTTTGAGTAGCTATCCAGCTCCTCAAAAAGGGGGGAGGATGTTGCGAATGGCAGCACCTCACCCACCAATCATGTGCCGTGCGCATCCCGCACGAGCTGACGTCATATGTTTATATTCCTTTTCTCTTAAGTAGACCTTGTAAACTTTGTCCATGTAGTTTGTAATATTCTGTGTGCTTTATTAAATGTTAGTTTCGTTTCACATTCTAAGTTTTATTCAGTAAAATTAATTAATCTGCCGAAATACGACATCGGGTAGATGTCAGCCCTGCTTAAACTTTTTTTGAGTTGTTTCGTTATAGAGCGTAACGTTACACTAGTTTCGTTATTCCCCTCAACCACTACTGTGACGTCACGAAATCAGCGCGCAGGCTTTGTATCTAGGGGGTGTTGGCTAAACGCGCTCGTTAAATCTGTGGAATCGAAAGTCCTGTGGTTGGGTCGTTGAGCAGTTTCCATGGGTGCCATGTGGTCTGAAGAATATTTCCTATCCCTTCAAATCAATGTCAAAATTGAGGGAGTGGGTCTTCTGGTGGTGCCATCTATCTGAGGATTTAAAAAAGAGCAAAGACGTACTTTCACTTTCGTGGTGCTCTGATTAAAACGAAAGACGCTCCCTATTGACTTAAATTCGCATTGCCAAGGCACAGCGAGCTTCGTTTGTCCAAGTGTCATTAGTAACAACATCAACAACAATGTAAAACCAATTCATCAAAGCGATTCGGTCCACATAAATATTCAAGTAATGCTGAATATTATTTGCATACATAAATCAAATAACATTGGGAATATTTTTTTGTGGGAAAAGTTCATACAAGCATTACAGTGTATAAATTGTTGAAAATAAAAATAGAATTTCCACAAACTTTTCGAATGCATGGTAAAGATTAAGTTTTATACCTCTATCAGACATTATGGGCTGTATATACGTCGCCGTGAAAGGGAATAAATCAGTTATTTCATAGAATTACTTAATATTTCATGAAATAACTAGACAAGTAAGTTAAATTGTGTAATAGAGGTAAAAAACTTCACACTTATTCTATGAAATAAATAAGGATGGTGCGTTAGGTGAAAAACATACAATTCCAAATTAATTCATTAAAAATAATTTAAATCTCTCCCAAAATACAATCTCAATTTATATGGTCTATTAAATCATAAATAATATGGAAAACAGCTGATATAACTTATTCATAAATACAACACCTAAATTCTAAATCTAAAATTCTTATCTGCATCGGAACACTGACACGACTTTAAAAAGAAGTGGTTCAAAATTGACTAAAAGAAACTGGAAACCGTTCAGAGCTCTCGAGTGTTGTTTCATGCTTTAATAATTAAACATTATTGTATATAGAGTATTCAGTTAAATCGTAGAATTCAAAAATGTTATATATTTTGTCCAGCTATTTCATGAAATATCTAGCAATTCTATGAAGTAAAAGATTTCGCACTTTATATATATATATATATATATATATATATATATATATATATATATATATATATATATATATATACATACATACACGAATTTTATAACATAGATTGCTAACAAACCGGGAAAAGAAAAATATCTCGTCTGTAAGTCTATCTCCTAGAGTCAGACATCGGCTTCTGATGCTTAAAGTTGAAATGAGGATACTCCTGGGGCATAAGGAAGTAATTGCAACAACACCCTTCTGATGCTACCATCAAAAGGTTAAATTAAGCTATCTCATGATGAAACGTCATTTATCTGATCACTGATCATTTTTTCGTATGGGGAGCGGTGGCCTGATTGGAACATTTTTTATCATGATTATGATTATTGTTGATGTTACATTATGATGATTGGATCATTGTTTAACAACTTGATGATTGTGATTACTATACCAATCTAACTAAAGTTCTTTCATATTCGGTGATGGCGGCTAGGGCACTTATAATTAAGTATAGTCGCAATGCCTTCCAAGAGAAATGATAACTCTGGGAGTGGAAGGCCATGTCTGGCGTCTTTTGATGTTCCCTACTTAAAAATGACGGTGGTTGGTTGAGTTTTATGGCGCAAGGTCCATAATTGGACATGCTGCGCCAACTTAACAATGACGAAGACTCCCCTACTTTCAAAGTTCCGATAGCACGACCATTGGGTGTCACATTATATAAGCGGTGTCATGAATTCCGCTTGTAGTAGTGAAAAAAAGTGAAATCTTAGAGATCGGGTGTTAGAATTTTTTTTCATAAAAACAAACAGCCTTGAGCATTATCTTAGAAAACATTACTGTTTCTATTTTGGCAATATAATTTTTCTTTTATGTTGTCATTTCAGAAGAGGGGTATTGATTAAAATATACACGTTTTAGAAAAGAACTTACGCTTTGAACTGAGAGTTGTCTCCTATGAGGAAGAGAGACTCTCCGTCGTACACCCCCTCAATAGGGTGCTCCAGAGTGTTGGTCAGGATAGCTTTCTCCAGAGCCGGAACGTTGATCTGGATCAGGTACTTATTACCATCCCAATGGAACGGCAGATTCTCAAAAGCATAGCTCATGATCAAATCATGAGGAAGCATCAGCTGCAAAAAGAGATCGAGACAACTGAGATTATTAGAGATTGGAAACTTGCGAATAATTGTCAACATTGGTTCCAATAATGAAGTGCGGATTCTTTTTCCTGAAGTATTCACAAGGAAAGTAAATCTAAATGGATTAAATGTTTAAGGTACTTTCAAATTTTATTTAAAATTACCAAATGGGTGCTTACCATAACAAATGGGGGCACAGCACAATTTAGAGCATAAGCCAATTGTATCAAACTTTGAATAATGAGAGATAGATGTGTTGCGCTGAGGCCGACTGAACATGTGCCTTCCTCACTAAAAAAAGCTTTGAGATTTTATTTAATGTTAACAGATATGCGTTTACCATAGTTTATTGGTGGGTTAGTATATGTTACTTTCCTACCTTTTGCATTACGTGTCTTCATAACTCAAATTCCTGAAGATTTTATTTAAAGATGCTAAATAGGCGTTTACCGTAGCATATTAGTGAGATTGTGCTTTTTGAAGTGATTGTAGCAACTGTTGAAAAGGAGGAAATAGATGCGCTTCACTTCTGCCTTCTATATCAAGACCCTTCTTCATTCACTTGGTTTGAGAATTTGTTTAAAGTTACCAAATAAGCGCTTATCATGGTTTATTGGTGAAACAGCGCATTTCGGAGCGTAACCCAGTTGTAGCTACTGTTGAAAAGCAGGAGATGGATCCTTTTGCATCAATTACCATCTTGATACAATTGGTTTGATATTTTATTTAAAATTACCAAATAGGCGCTTATGATGGAATATTGATGTTACAGAACTTTTCAGAACCAAAGCCAATTGTAGCCACTATTTAACAGAGAGCGAGGAACTAGGTACAGTGCTAAGTACCTATCTGGCTTTCTGTATTAAGTACCTTCAACATTCAACTGATTGAGATTTTATTTAAACTTACCAAAAAGGCGCTTATCATAGCTTATTGGTGACACAGCGCATTTCGGAGCATAATCCAATTGTAGCCAATGTTGAAAAGCAGGGAATGGATGTGTTGTGTGCTTCTAATTTCTGCATCAATTACCACCCTCATTCAATTGGTTTGATATTTTATTTAAAGTTACTAAATAGGCACTTATACACGACGAAATATTGGTGTTACAGAGCTTTTCAGAACCTAAGCCAATTGTTACCACTATTTAATAGAGAGACAGAAACTAGGTACAGTGCTATGTGTGCCTATCTGGTTTTCTTAACGAAGTACCTTCAACATTCAACTGATTGAGATTTTATTTAAACTTACCAAAAAGGCGCTTATCATGGCTTATTGGACAGACAGCGCATTTCGGATTAAAACCCAGTTGTAGACACTGTCGAAAAGAAGCAGGAGATGGATGTGTTGTGCTTCTACCTTCTGCATCAATTACCATCCTCATTCAATTGGTTTGAAATTTTATTTAAAATTACCAAATAGGCACTTACTATGGAATATTGGTGTTACAGAGCTTTTTAGAACCTAAGTCAATTGCAGCCATTGTTTAAATAGTGGGAGGACTTGATGTGATGTTAAGTGCCTATCTCGCATTCTGCATCAAGTACCTTCATCGTTCAGCTGCGTGTATTTGAAATTTTATTTAACTTATCAAATAGGCACTTACGATGGCATGATAAAAGTTTTCAGAGTATAAGCCGTACAACCATATATATATATATATATATATATATATATATATATATATATATATATATATATATATATATATATATATATATATATATATATATATATATATATATGTTTTAGAAGAGAGGTGGATGTATTGTGCTCCTGATTACTGCATGCATGCCTGTTGAGATTGGTGCTTGGTGGTTTTGCAGTCAAAAATGTCTTATATGTTCAATGAAGCAATGTGAATAGGTATTTCTGAATTTTGTAAATATTTAAGACCTTTTCCTCTGTGCAAAATAATCTATTTTTAAATTTAACATAACATTATTTGTTTAATACCCTGTAGGTTTTATTAAAACGTTTCAGTAAGATTATTCCCGACCCTTTTTTTGTGGAAGGTGAAATTCAGCCACTTCTTTTTGTAATTTCCACAAGAGAACTCAAATGTATCTTCCTTCATAAATTAAGACATGAACACTGTTTATTGTGAGAACGAGAACTCTTTCTCTCTCTCTCTCTCTATGTTACTATCACTATGCGTACATTTGTATTTTATTTTCTGTGTAGAAGGATATGCATTGAAAAGTAAATTTACATATTTAAATGTATTCCTTTCTTTTGCTTTGTTTAGTTATTTATTTGTATCTTTTAATGCATATTGCCCGACCCTTTTCATATTGTTTACATACAGGGGTACATTGTTTTTCTCACATAAGTTTGTAATTTCTGTTCCACAGTCTGCATGTTTTCAATGTTTATCTTCATAATGTTTTAAATATCTGTGATCTATTTTCCATTGTGACATTCTCGGGGCAGCTCTGAACTTATTCTAAAAGGAAACTTTTTCCAGAAACAATGTTTTGCCTGAAGTGAAAGCTGCAAGAAATGAGTAACCATTGTTACAGATATTTTAAATATTTGGGTGATTTAACTAATCGAAACTATTTTTATATCTTTTGAAAAGATGAAACATTTATTCCAAAATGTAAAATATGCTTAAATTATGTAAAATCTCTGTTAGACCACTTAAAAGTATAACTATCAAAAAAGTAGTGCCATTTTTTTGTATATTACGGTAAAAGTGATTGTATACCGGTGATTATACTTAATAACTGGTAATTATTCATGTATCAAAACTAAACTAAGTAAATAGGATATATAAAATAATTATCACTTTTACCGGTAAATATATAATATTATCTCCGATTCCCGATTGGAAATGTGATAAATTCCGATTATTTTGTAAAAAAATGATATGTTAATTCGAAAACATTTTCAAACCATATTAAACATTTCACATTTTAGAATTTGACGAAAATAGGATGATTTATAATAAAGCTAACAATAGTTTTTAATTTTAAATACTTACATAACCGAGTGATAAAAACGTTCATTTCAGTAGATATTTCATCACAGATTGATATTAGATTATAGCATAAGTTATATATCTAGCATAAAAGGAATTGAAAAACGCAAAATGAACAAAATTACTTAAATTAAATTAAAAAGACTACTTTGTTGTTTTGGTATATACAGAGGGTGTTAACACATTTCTAGAACGATTTCGATTAAGAATTTTAAAAAAGTAAATGTTTTGAAATAAAAATTTTTGGCAACAACTTATTTTTTGAAATGAGAAATATCTTCTGCTTTTTTTTTAAATTTATTGTTCATTCAAAATGTAGCATGTAAACAAGCTGTGGATTGAGGGATATGTTTTTGCGCTTTCTGAAGAGAAATATTCTTATTCCAGGATTCAAAAACGTTGTGAAATGCATGATATTAAAATTTCTATATGCAAAATAAGCAACATTATTAATCGGACAGGTAAAAACCGTCAATCATTATTTCTACATGGAAAGAAGACTCCAAACGAGTATCCGTAAAAAGTACGTACTGTTTCAAATGTTCCTAAAGTGAAATTGCTGGTAACAAGAGAAAATCCATCAACACAGAAATCAATTGCAAAGTCTTTAGATACATCTGTATCAACAATAAATAAAATAATAAATCAAGACTTACAACTTAAAAAAGCTAAAAACCATAATGTTCACTAGCTTTTGCCGAGACATGTGGCTCAACGCAAATAATTTTGTAGAATCCTGTATGAAAACCATTTAGCAAGAGATAAATGGAAATACATTGTGACCCTTGATGAAGCATGGGTTTACCTAAATGAATGCAACAAAAAAAGGTCTATTTATTATCGTTTCCTCCTCGTTTTTTCTCCTCGTTTCCTATAAAGGAAACGAGGAGAAAAAATTTACAAACCTGGTTCCGTCAATGTAAAGAAAGTTTCAGTAAGGGGTTTATGATAGTCGCAGGTTTCTCCTACAATGGGAAATTAAAAATAAAAAGAGTAGAAAAAAATGTTAAAAATCAACTCATCATACTATCAGGAGAAGGTTTTACGTCCAATATTTACAGAAGAAATTCCACTTCTTTATCCCAAAGACTTTCAAAGAGTGAAACTTCATCAAGACAAAGCCACAAGTCATACTTCGAAAACTACCGCTGCATTCCTTGAAAAAATGAAGACTAATACAAGTATTGCATATATACCTTTTCAACAAATTCTTGTGAAGTCCCCTGACGTTTCATCTATGGACTATTGTGCCTTTGGTCGGTTGAAAAGAGCTCTTTCTAAACGCAAACCCACCACAATGGATAGACTCTGGAAAGTAGTGGAAGAGGGATGGAAAGCAATACCCCTGGAAATTTTACGAAAAAGTCTTATATCATGGAAATCACGATGCAGACTTATAGTCCAGAAAGAAAGCTTTCAGATCGAACATTTAAAAAAAATAGTCTTTACATTTTAAACATTAATTAAACGGTCCCAAAATCGTTTTAAAATGTGTTAACACCCTCTGTAATTTATTTGGTTTTATTTCCCCTTATACTCCGCAATCGATCATCAAAACGATTGCTAAGCAGTTTCTGTCAGAAGTAAGCGTTAGCGTTTAAATAAATCTAAAATGATAATTTAGCTTATAAAATCTAAATAAAATGTACTATTTTTTTAGCAGTTTCTAAAAATGTAAACTTTTTTAAACGATAAACGAAGGAAATATTTACGACAGTAATTGCAGTTTCTTTTTCTTTCCCGTTACAATGACTATCGCGTGGGGATATAATGAAAATGTACCATTTCACATGACTCAAAGAAGAAAATTCAGAAAACTACCAAACATCCAATAAGACCGACGTCCTTGCTCACCATTTATTCCACAGCGGATAGGATCATGCTTGGGAACTTTCCCTCTGAAGAGCGGTCTTTAGACACTGCGTAGTAGACTGCCTGACGGTCACAGTCTGTTGGAAAGCATTTTATCATTCACAAGGTACCAGGAGGACTTTCATAGATAGTGGACCATATTTACATGCCTCAAAGGAGAAAACGCGGAAAACTTTCGAGCACCTACCCCGCCAAACGTGCATGGAGAAGTAGAAAATCCTTCTTCAGTTTTTCAGAAATTTGTTGGGAGTGAACATGGGTCTCAAAGAATGCTCGCTTACCATTATGCCAAGTTGAGCTCTGATGATACAAACACACAGAGCGGTGCAGGTGAGTCCCGGACTTTACCTTTAGTTTAATGGGTTTGGAGTACTGGCCCATCACCAAGTGCCTCATCATTTTGAGCCACGGTCATGTAACGATGTCACACCTGAGCTGGCGCCTTCCTCTTCACATCCACGCTAACCAGCGGAAGGACTTTGGACGTCAAATATTAACGTGGACACGTCCCCAACCCCCAGAGCTGCAGCAACCTAATGAAGGAGAGAATGTGATACCTTAAGGTTAACAGGTTTGGAATACTCGTAATTTTGAACCACTGTCAGGTGACAAAATCACACCCTCCTCTCCACATCCATTCTAACCAGCGGAAGGATTTTGGACGTCACATATTAGCATGGACACGTCCCCAGCAATCCAGTGAATGACAATGCGTCATGGTCACCCTCCCAACCACTGCCCGCGGCAAATGATGATTCACTTTGCTGATCTTAACGGGAAGCGGCGTGAAGCTACTGAGCCACTGGAGCTCGGTCTCAGATGATAACAAGACACTTATATTTTGCAGCCATTTTAATACCAGGGAATATCTTACTATATCTGAGCCAATGATGCCCATCTCTCTGACAAAACGCTCTGCTTCAGCTTTGTCTGGTGTCTCCGCCAACTTCTGCACGATTTCTATGAAGAGTTTAGCGCAAAATTTCACAGCATTGTGAAGACTGTGTTGGAAGTTCCGCACTGGTACGTCCTCCACAATAATCATTTCAACTTTCTCCGGCTAGAAACAAACAAAGCAAACATTTTAAGAATTTTTCTGCCAAATAAAAAAATCATAATGTTTATATTGGGTACTATCATAAAATATTTTCTTAAAGTTAATATATGACATTCATTAAAGAATTTAAATTTAAGAATATTAATACATGTTATTTAATGAATAGGAACGGAGCAAATTTTCAAGATACGACATTCCTACTCGGTGTCTTCTTTGACGAATGTAAAGCAGAGATTTTGTTTCTCAGGCAACTCTAGCCTAAAATGAAAAATCTCTTTGAATGATATTGGGGTCACCTCGTTTTAATTTTTTAACGGACAGTATAATGCAAATTTATTTAGCCAGAACTTTTTTTTTCCTGTTAAGAGGGAGTGTTTGTAACTATGAATGCCGTTTCAAATACAATAAAACTGTTTAGCTGCTATTTCGCAAGTCAAATGTTTCGTCTTATCTTTATAAAGTAACAATTCTTCTCTATATAAAGAATATACCCATATTGTTATATAATAATCGATCCTTCGAATAATATCTGGATATTCTTCTGAAAAGTCTAAATTTTCACTTCTTTTTTGATATACAAAGTTAAAAGTGAAGATGACTCAGTTGTATAGAATATCACTTGATTTGGTCTACATTTTTATTCAAACAAGTAATTAAAGAAAGAATGATTATTTCCCTGTACACTAACATTGTCGGAAATCCTAACAAAGGCAGGCAAAACGATGAAACATAATTTAAGAGGAATGGAATGAAAGGAAACGGTATATATATATATATATATATATATATATATATATATATATATATATATATATATATATATATATATATATATATATATATATGTATGTATATATATATATATATATATATATATATATATATATATATATATATATATATATATATATATATATATATATATATATAATATATATACATATACATATATACATATATATATATATATATATATTAATATATATATATATATATATATATATATATATATATATATATATATATATATATATATATATATATATATATATATATATATATATATATATATATATATATATATATATATATATATATATATATATATATATATATATATATATATATATATATATATATATATATATATATATATATATATATATATTAATATATATATATATATATATTAATATATATATATATATATATATTATATATATATATATATATATATATATATATATATATATATATATATTAATATATATATATATATATATTAATATATATCATATATATTATAAATATATATATATATTAACACTATTAAATTGATTTTTAAATTTAAATTACAAAATTATTTTCAAAAAATAGTATTGTAGTATAAGGTATATAGTAAGTAAAATAAATAGTATTGTTGTATAAGGATTTATAATATGTAAATGGCTTATTTTTCATATAAGCTACCATTAAAGTGCATAATTTATTTATTCCATAGAGAATTAGATATTTCATTAAATAAGGAGACAATTCAAATAAACTGCATAATAGATTAAAAGAGTTTCATAATTTTGTAAACAAATTCAAAGTTGTTTTATAAATTAAATTGCTTATAAATCTGGAATATCATAATGCTGGAGTAATCAATGTTCATTGGGTACTTTTTCTGTGCTTTATTTACTTCTGTCATCAAATATAATTTTTCCCAAGTAAATATCGTACTATTTTCATTGTCATATTTAATAAAGATTTAAATTTCTCTTGCATGAAATCTATTATAACAGACTGGTTTCCCAGTCTTGCAGATGTGGTTCTTTGCAAACAATTGTTAAAAATCTAAAATGTATAAAAAGCTAACATAAATACAGTGTCTAAATTCTACATCTGTAATGACGTGTATTTGATTCTGTTGCATTTAAAGTAGCTATAAGCCGTTCAGCCGTCCACACTGTCTCGTGATCACCGTGCCGGACTGCGGATTGGGGAGTCCTGGGTTGAAATACCGGTTCGGGCATGGATGTACTTTCTCTCTCTATCTATCCTGTCTTTGTCCTTTCCTTGTATGAATGGTTGCCTACCGTATAAACGGATATTTATGGCATATCTTAACTGAGGAAATCGGACTCCATACCAAAACAGGGTTCAGTTGGAAAAGTGGAGCAGAACACCCCACAATGCCTGACTAGCTAGCACACAACAACAACAAGAACATGACCACATGAAATTTCTGGGCTTAACCTCGAAGCTCGATATATGGATTCCCTATGTTCTCATAGAGAGAAATTTGTGTTTCCACGTTGACGTCTGTGATTCGCTTCTCAAGCTTCTCGAAAATGATTTCCATTTTTTTAAGATTATCACAACTGGAGACAAAAATGGGTTGTATATAACAATGTCAAACGCTAGAGATCATTGAGCAAAAAAGATGAATCGGCTCAAAGCATTTCAAAAGACAATGTTAATTAAAAATAGCTGATGCTGTCTATTTGGTAAAATTTAATTTTTTTCCTTTAAAGCTTTTACATGATAACGCAACAGTTAATTCCAAACTGTCATCAGTTGGAAAAACTGAATGATGCACTTACAGAAAAAGGTCAGAATTAATCAACAGAAAAGGCGTAGTGTTCCACCATGTTAATGCGAGACCTATTACAAGTTTGGTCACTCGTCAAAAGCTTTTACAGCTTGAATGGGATACGCTGCTACTCTCACCATTTTCTCCAGATTTTCGATAGTAAAACCTTCACTTCAAATGAAGAAGTCCAAAACCACTTCAATCAGTTTTTTGCCAGCGAAGACCAAAACTTTTATGAGTGCGGAATCATGAATCTTATCACAGACGTCAAAGATGGTGGACAAAAGACGTTGGGCCAGAATGACCAATATATAATTTAATAAAATATTTATTATACCAAAATTGTCTACATTTTCCCAAATCAAAAACAAAGTTTTTTTTCCGAACAACCCAATATGTATATATATATATATATAACATAGTAAAGCATATTGTAAATATTATAAAGTTACATGGATTAATACTCAAAACAAAGTTTAGCAATTCCATTAACACTAACGCAGTTAAAAGCTAAAAAATATATTAAATATTGAAAATTTCAACTGTACAATGGAAATATGAAAATTTAAAGGAAGAAATATAAAAAAGCTAATAAAATTGAAATTTTATTTAATTTTGATAACAAAATGGAAATTCATGTAGAATTAACCACCAAATGGTGAGCTTCATCTAGAGGTGTTGACCTCATGGTATAACCTAAAGTATGGCTCTTCTATGATGGCAAAAAATAATAGTCAAAATTATGATACTATACCCATAACATATATATATATATATATATATATATATATATATATATATATATATATATATATATATATATATATATATATATATATATATATATATATATATATATATATATATATATATGTGTGTGTGCATGCAAAAGAGAAACTAATGGCATACATTTGAAAAATGAAATAAAGAAAATGCATACATTTTAGTTAATGCAGTTCATCACTTGCTGATTATAACTATTAGGGAAATAAACAAAATTTCGGTTTCCAGATAAATTAAAATGGTTGCAATCATCATTCGATGAACTGCGCAGCAAAATTAGAAATTTTATGTTCCGAAAAGAGTACGCTATTTTCAGCGAGATGGAAATCTATAATGATGCATTTTAGAAAAATCAGAATGTTAACATTTTCTGGTTTTCTTTATTTCTTTCTTCGAATGCAGCTCGAGAGTCTTCCATTTCTTAAATAACCTTTCGGAGGGCGTAGGAGATGGCTGTTTTTCCACCCATGCTGTGACCAATCAAGACGGCCCGCTCCATCCCATGATCGTCCATGAACTCCTCTATGTCGTCCCCCATGACGCGGTAGTTGTAGTCCATGGTACAAGGGCTTTCGCCATGGTTGCGGGCGTCCACAGCGTACACCTAAGGACACAAAAAAGCCATTGTTTAGCTGGAGATTACGTTTTATATCGAACACCTAACATTTTCAGGCTTAAAAGTGAAAACTTGATTCCATTGTAAACATTAAAAAACAACTAAGAATTTGAGATGTGTAATATAGGAGTTTTTCTTCTCTCTCTCATGTAGCTTAATTACATAAAATAGACTATAATTTATGAAAATTATAGAAATTTGTATCTAAAAATATTTGAATTGAAGAAGTTGAGCTAAATATTTTTTTTAATAACGGCGGGCACTTGGGTGACTAACCCTTCGCCACAACAAGGCCGGAAACTGCTACTCATTTGTCTTTACCCAGCGGGCACCTGTGAACCAAGTCTCGGAGGCGAGTAGCATTATCCGCGTCATACCACCACAGACCCATTTATAGGGTTGCCCACATTCATACATCAACACACAAGAAAGGACAGAAAAACACAGAGAGATAGTAACATCCATGCCTGAACCGGGATTCGAACCCGGGACCCACAGCTCAAGAGTCAAGAACGCTAACCACTCAGCCATGGGTCGGCATCTAAATAATTTAAAGGAAATTAATTCAGTTTTTATGAACAAGCATTTTGCGTTACATTTATTCTTATTAAGTTGTTGCTGTTGTAGTGTGCCAGCTAGGCTGGCAATATGGGTTGCGCTGCTCCACTTTTCCAACTAAACCATATATGGTGTGGAGTCCGACCTCTTTAGTACACACATGCCATAGGAACCCGTTTATAGGATAGACAACCATTCACACTTCATTCATACAAGGAAGGGACAAAGACAGGATAGATAGAAAGAGAAAGTACATCCCTGCCCGAACCGGGATTCGAACCCAGGACCTCCTATTCTTATTAAGTAGACGCTATTTATAAACTGAGATTTGAAATCGAGAAAACGTTGTTTGCTATAAGATTGAGCATCATATAATCTCTTTAGTGCAGGAAGGGCCATAATGGATGCTGAGTACCAGACATGATCTTAGCGTAATAATGCTGTATTCTTCGCAGGTCTAAAAGTAATTGTTAACGAATCCTATATACACTCTGGACTATGCGGAATCCATCAGATCATATCCTCAAAGCAGAGCGTTGAAAGTATCCAGTTTCAGTAAAACTGAAGATCTAGCAGATCTATAAACAACGCATCCTTAGTCAATTCGAGATAAAATTAATGACTAATAGACTGGAAGTAGTAACACGCGATCAGCACCCCAAGATGTACAAGAAGGCACCTTGAGGATATGAGGTCAATTATCACTTCGAGAAATTTTACTTCTTTAATCAGAGATATTGGTGCATCGTTGAGATAGATAACTGCATCGTTATGTAGGCTTGGATTCTTGTAGAAATGGACACAGTTATTCTTGCTTGTAGATTAAGTAATGCCATTTTCTGCGTAACATGCAGCTAGTTTATTAACAGATGTTTGCAGTTGTCTCTCAGTTAACGCATGTTGGACCCTTGGAAAGATATTTGCAGGTAGTCAACATATAAATTACTATTTACTGAAAGTGATAATTGATGAAAAATTCTACTAATGGAAAGAATAAAAATTATGACACTTAAAATTCTACCATAAGAAAACCTCTAAGATTAAAAAAATATTTTAAAAAACGCTTCCAATACGAAATCGGAAAATACGGAAGCGTAAAAATGTTTACCTTAAAATTGAGCCTTAAGGGACACATTCAGACTGAATGAAAGTAATGAATGTAAATAACCCAATACAGACTTTAAAATCACGGGAGCGTAAAAAGTTTTGGAGGTTTATCCGGAAAACCAAAATTATTTAACAAACAGAGAATTCCATAACGCCATACGGTCATATGTTTTCTCTATGTGAAAGAAAATGGAAAATGTGACTTCTACGCACAAAAGCATTGCGGATTTGATCTCTCAAATATTATGAAGAGTGGACCTTCCTTTACGGAAACCAGTCTGATTTATAAGAATACATTTAATTTTTTAAGACATTAAGGAGACTGGCATTGCTTATACGTTCAAGAATCTTTAAATTATCGACCATAAGAAGTGCAGTCAATAATTTGAAAGTTCTGATGGATCCTTATCAAGTTTCAGGACTTGAATTACTATATAGCCTCATTCCAAAGTGTTTGAAATACATTTTTAGTCCAGATCCTGTTAAATAAGTGAAATACTTTCGATAACAAATCGGAACTTAAATGTCGAAGCATGAGATAGTTGATTCCATTAGGTTCTGAACTGGTCTGCTTTGATACTATCTTCATTTCTAACATCTGAAATTCACAGTTGTTAGACAAAGTTTGCCTATGGTTTTTAAACGAATCGTTGTTCACTCAGCACGACTCTTAGTTCTTAAGAACGAAGGAATATAAGAGTCGAAGCTTGAGACACTAGTAAAAGTTTCACCAAGGACATAAGCAATGTCCTGAGGAGAAGAGGATATGGGAGCTATGGATTTCAGAATAGAAAAAGATAATTTCTGACAAATTCAATTAACTACTTTCACTTTTCTTCACAACTGCTTACGGGATGTTGTAGATGTAATTCAAGATACGTAGCGAGAATAATATTCTTTTTGATTTCGCTATGATTTAATGCTTTTGCTATTTTAAAGATAATAAGATTCCTGTGTTTCTTGCAAATATTTTGATATTCACAAAACCACCAAGATTTGCAACACCAGTGTATTATAGAGAAATGTTTAGGAAAAGAAGTATCAGTTGCACATTTAATTGTTTAATTGACCTTTTGAACGAGCTCATTAACATTTTGCATCATCAACAGCTGTCATCTATATAAATAACGTTCAATCTTCCAGACTGTACACGTAAGTAAATAGATATCGTCACACACACCAGTACCTTCAGCGTGGGATATTACAAGGGGAAAATGATCACTTTTATGTATATAATTTCTTAAAGGCAAATTTCTTAATGGCCAGATTTAGCGAATGAAAGATTATTGTGGATGAATGAAAATAAATATACTCATCGGTATTAAGCAGACACTGTCTGAAATTAACTGTTCAATGTGCCGACGGCATGAATTAATATCATTACTTTTCCACAAAGAATTACTGTCATTCAGGTCAGTGAATAACTAAAAAATGGTGTAGCTGGTTGAATGATGCATCGAATGTTTCTTGGAAGAAGACATAATGCAGTGGCAAATATAAACTACGGACTGTAATCAAAGATGTCGTGTAAATTTCGCAACTACAGCCCGTAAAGTAGTATTCAATGGATGGACAGTGCCGGGAAAATTATTGACTGTTAATGTGCAAACACCTCCAGGCCCTGCACTATCGTCAACACTGTCTCTTAGAGAGCATTTAAACCCACGCATAATGTTATTTGTAACAGTCTTGAAGTATTAGAAACATTTTCTGAAGTGCAACATGTGAGGAGTTATAAGCTGACTTCATAGTCTTGATGTCATCTAGATAGGAACGCATACCATGACAGTTCCACAAAACAAACGAAGTTATTCTTTGAATTAAAAAGCTCCTTTCCTGTACCTGAAAAGCATGTCATCTGTCAATTTTTCGAATGATATGTCGTCATCCGAAGGATGCAGAGAAGCACTGTCAGCTTCCAGGAATAAGGTTTTATAGTGGATATGGAGGACATGTGAGAACTCTCCTTTACAGGTATTAATTTAAAAACTTTTGATTTATAAATACGAGCTTTTTGGAATATAAGAGATTTAGAAAACTTTGGCTTTTGTGTAAAATTTACTGGGGACAATCTATCAAGAAGAAGTAATATTAAATCTAATTGTGTGCATATAGATCTGCTGACTTTTCTTGCAACGATTGCATAATTTACCCCAAATTTTGGACTGTTAGAAGTAACCCTCAATTATGCCTCAAAATATAAGAATTTCAAGTGTCCATTCATTTATAATAGTGATTTCCTTCTTAAACATCCACTCAGGGCAACTTCAAGAACAGGAGTGATTGTTATTATATAAGTTAACACAGTATTCAGCCACCCAACTTTTTTAGTGGTCAGCGTGTCTGACTGCGGATAGGGAGGTTTTGGGTTCGAATCCCGGTTCGGGAATGGATGTAATTTCTCTCTCTGTCTCTCCCGTCTTTGTCCTTTCCTTGTATGAATGTGTTGTGAATGGTTGCTTACCCTATAAACGGGTACCTATGGCATGTGTGTACTGAGGAAGTCGGACTCCACACCTAAATACGGTTCAGTTGGAAAAGTAGAGCAGTCCTGCACCAAGTGCCAAAATCATCAGGCTTCTCCTGAGCATCTATTGGATTGCATGGGTCTCTCTAGGGAGGATCTCTTTAGCAATCCTCTTTTAGTCTTCGACTTCCTTACAGTCAACGAACTCGTGGATCTAGTCTGACTCCGTCAGACATGGAGGATAAGCAACAACAACAACAACAAGTAGAGCAGTGCACCCCATATTGCCAGCCTAGCTGGCAAACGACAACAACAACAACAAAAACACGATTCCTTTGTTGTACAGACCAGAACTATCGTGACCAATTGCTGTGTAACGAGTACAAGCTAGCTTACTTCCGTAAGCGTATCTCAAATGTCAAAAACATTGACACTGTAAGTATCGCTGTGGATTTGGACGGGTAAATTCATGTTGGCAGCTATAATATGCTATGGAAGGTCAGGGAATGTAAAAGCCTGAATGAAGCGCTTAGTATCAATAAACTTCCCATCTTTTCTTTTTGTCATGCGTCTAATTCATTGACCCAGTCCTTACAAAGGGATTTGCGTATAAAAAATCTGCTTAATAACCTTCTTTCTATATTGTGCTCCAGATATTGCTTAACCCTTTTATGTCATGTAAATGCACTGAAGTAATAGCAATTTGCTTATTTAGGCCTCATGTTTTCGTGTCGTATTCCTATTTGAGAGTGGTGAAGTTTTCATTGTCATCAATGTATAAAAATATTCATATATATGTTTGTATATTTGTCTGAAATTTTCAAAATTTATTCTATGTGTTTATAAAGATTTAGAAAAACATAAATAAGTTGAAAAGAAGTAATTTTCATTATGCCGTTAATCCTTACAGCTCAGTAATACATTATTGCACTTAATTAACATTTAATGATTCAGAGATCAGGCTGGTGTTATATAATTTTAAAAATACTCTTTAAAGTAAGCTTATTGATTATAAAATAAACGTTTCTCATACGTACTTATAAGACAAACGATAATACTTGAAAAATATTTTCAATTTTCTTACAATTAACTGTGACTTTTCCAAGAGACTTAATATAATAAGGATAACCAATTGACTACTACAAGTGGATGAAGGAAGTATATAAAGATTTAAAAGGATAATTTTTGTTGCACAAGAGGGAAAACTTACTTTTCGTCCTGTTTTCTGAGCAAGAATTTTTCCCAAAGGTTTCCAAGTTTTTCTGGATTCCATCATTCCGTGGAGAAGTATAATAGGGTTCAAAGTGTCATCTGCCACATCCGGCTCATAAACATCATACGCTAATTTCATTTCGGCGCTGAATGCCAAGAAGACTCTGGTAACTTGTGCAGTTCATCAAATATGCTATGAGTGATAGTTGAATCTGTGAACAAAAAGAATCGTTCAAGTATAAAAAGAATCCACTCTTTATAAAAACTTAATATTTTGAAGCTTAAGCTGTTATTTCAATCCTTGAATTTAAAATTTATCATTAGAAGTTTTTTCAACAAACAATAGACTCTCGTTTTAGCAAACCTCTCATTTATGAACTCGCATGATTTCTGAACTAATGATTAGTCCCTAACGTGGTTCCATAGACACAATGACACATTTTGATTCTCATTGTTGAAAATTTTCCAAAAATTTCTTTTTTGGAACACATTTTCATGAATCTCTCGTTTGCGTTTATTTTTATTTTATTTATTTATTATTTTTTTTTATTATTATGGTTTAAAAATTTGGATTAACGTTTCTACAGGAGAATTGTAAATAACTAACTGCACTAGTAACGTTGAAACCACAAATTGTTTTTTTTAACAACTTAAGGAAAAAAAATTCTTGTTAATCCAACTCTCGTCTTACAGAGAATACATCAAAGTACAACTAATAGCTTTAAGTGGAAACATTGCAAATTATTTTTGCAAGAAATGGTCATAATTTGGCATTCTAATAATTTTTAATGCATTCTTCAATGTATGCCTGCAATAAAATTGCAGGAATACTATATCACGATCTATTTTGATATTCAGTCTTCCTTAAAGAAACTGCAATAACTGAAGAAAGCCCAGAAGACTGATTTATTTATGATTTAAGTGAAGATGATGACTTAGTCGAATATGAGTTTTGACAAAGGACTTCATTACTCTCAGAAATACCACTCTGCAATGTATTTTAAGTATAAAGAGAGATGTTTGGTAATATATTAATTTTACCTAATATTTAATTTTCTACCCCATATGAATTTTCAATTTTAAGAATCGGTCAAAGCGAGTTCGCAGAATCGAGTGTAATAAATAAGGGAAATGCAGAATGGGGTCTATTTATTATTATAAACTAATATCCGTAGTACGACAGCCCATGTGGGCTAAGGCCTACAGTGCCCATAACTGGTCAGCCTAACGTGAAACCCCCAAAGCTTAGTTCCCAAGCATGCTTGGTACTCAGTTTATCGACTCACTGAAGGGATGAAAGGTTGAGTTGACATTTCCTAGCCCGATGATCAAACCTCGGACCTGTGCCTTGGGAGCGTGAAACGCTGCCACAATAATCCGGGCTTCATTTGGTTTAATTTTTTGTAATCTCCCTTTTGTAAAAGTTATTAATATTTACAACGTAATTCTCACCATTCCACTTTTAAAAATCATGAAATAAGATTAATCCAGAAATTGTTCTTAAGATTCTAGCAAATATTTAAATTTATTATCAAAGAGATCCACAAAAACCAGAGAAAAGAGAGTTGAGAGCTCAGACAGGAACAACTGGGAGCCGAAAAGAGCCGCAACTATGATTTAGAGGAAGCACATTTTCTCTGTTAGCCAGCTTGTGAGTTCACATTAGAGACGAGTGATCTTTTCGTGAAATTACAAACCATTTCCTTCTATGAAGCGAGTGAAAGATGACTGAAATAAAAATATCTCCAGCTCTCTGGATTTCTTCTTTTCTCTACTTCATAGACTGAGTCTATTCGCTCTCCACCAATCAGAAGTTCGGCTGTTAGCCACCATTCAGTAGATTCGGCTGTCCAATTCGGTCCTTGAGTTCAGTTCACTTTCCGACTCTATTGCTCATCCAGTCTTCACCAGTTATAGTTCAGTCATCTGCTTGCCTCTTGGACTTTTTATTCCTTCTTTCTTGCTCCTTTATTCCATCAACAACTCATCTCATTGTATTTCTAATCTAAAACTTTTTATCGGCATTGAAATTATGTATGATAATTCATCAAATCTTATAGATATTCTTACTTTTTTAGAATAATTAATTAAGATTTATCACATATTTTATTTGTATTGATTATTTGATAACTTAACTTTTAGTTGAAAGATAGTTTGGTTTTTGAGAGATGCATTTAAATGTTTCTAGAAACCCCATGATTTTGTAGTAGTGCTTCGTGCTCTTCTAAGACAAAAATCCCTTAAGGTTTAATCCTCGGCTGGACACGGTTGACTCAACCTTTTATTCCTTCATTGGGTCGATAAACTGTTTGTTTTTGTTTGGGAACTAAGCACTTGGGGTTTCCCGTTAGACTGACTATCTATCCGGGACATATGCTTTGCGCCTCAAGGCTCTCTGGCAGGAAAACAGAAATGGTCACTGTTTGTCTGAGCTCACATGGACTGTCGTGGCTCAGGTTTAGTTTTTTATTTAAATGTTTTCTTTCAGGAGTGAATGAAGTCTGGAAAAATTTTCAGGAGTCTTGAAAAATAACCGATTCCTTTTAGTGAGTGAGTGGCTTTTAATCTTAATTCCAAAATGAATGGTTTTACCTATATTTAGTTCACATGCATCTGCTAAGCATGACTAAGAAAACGTATTTGGGCTGAATTCTGTTTCATGAAAGCGAGTACATGAACATTCACTTTGGATATTTTCAAGTGATATCTTTCAATTCAAGGAAATATCTCCAGTATTATTTTTAATACATGTGTTAAATGCTAAAGTAAAAGAAAATCCTAAATGTTAAAAAAGAAATACAATGAAAAAAAAGATTTCTGAATATAGTTTATGAAGTAAAACTTTATATATGTCATGAAAAACACAGTAAGTCAGTTAGAGAAAAAACTGTTAGTAAAATCTTGTTGATGTATTATCTAATTCTGAATTCATGCTGTCCGTTGACGACTTTTGTGCAAATTCAAAAGTTACAATTGTCAAACTGCAACGAAAACAATTATCAGAATAAGCGGGAAATCTCCCAAAATTGTCACCACAATCAGGTATCTAGCGTGAAATTAGACCAGAATCTGAACTGGCTCGCACACATCAACACATTACGACAAAAACCAATCATAGCACATGGACACTTAATTAGAGTAGCATTGCGCGCCTGGGGTATTAAATTTCAACTAATTAAAACTTGGTATCACACCATAGCAGAAAGAATCTTCACATACGTCTCAATGGTTTGGGGAAACAACTTAGAAAAATTGGCAATACAAAAATTACGAACGACGGAAAGGCCGTTTTTATTCAGAATTACGAGGGCAAACAGAATTACTTCTGCTATACTTAATGTCCTAGAGATACCACTTCACCTTCAGGTACTTAAGGAAGTGACCGTGGTGAACGTTTTGAGATTCAACATGGACACTAAAATAGGGGAAGAGACAAACATCTACAGAGACCACCAAACAAAGGCTGCATTTAACCCCCTTCATCTAGCTGATAAAGTTATGGAAAAATACATTCATTTTCGGCTGCAACTGAGTCACCACAATATTAAAAACACTCAATAATTATATTAAAACCACCCTAATGACCATGAACCCCAATAAATCTGTATTTCAAGCGGAATTTTTTCATATATAACAGGCACTAAATTGGATAAATGAAAGGAATTCAGGAATGGTACACATACACACAGGCAGTCTTTCTAATCTGTATGCACTAGCGAAACATACACAGTGCAATGAATATATATAAAAAGCACAAAAGCTATTGTAAGAATTGGACAAATAACATAATTTAAAATTTAATTGTGTTACAGCGCACACATGAATCATAGGGAAGGAAGAAACAGATAAAACAGCAAAACAGGCAACACAAATGCCATATGTCAATACAATAAAGTTACCACAGTTGCGATAAAATAGACTAGTACTAAATGAAATACTAAAATAGTGGCAATTAGAGTGGATCACAGCAGACACAGGCAGGTACACACACATCTTCTTCCCTATTGGGAAGCCAACCAGTCGCTATGTGCTCACAATTGTGAGCACAAAGTGATTGGTTGTCCAGCAGTAATTGACCTAATTCTTTACAGATCACGGCCAATTCCATACCTTTGTTCACAGGCTAAGGAAAGCCCCAATAGTGGATTGCATCTGTGGGGAAGAAAGAAACCCATAACATTACGCGTTTGAATGTCCACTAACAGCATCACTACACCTAAACAAATCAACGGAAGCGAACCTCCCCGCATGGAGTGATCTTGTTATCACAAATAAAATAGCGCAGACCAAATTAATTAAAATCATCAAGAAACTATAAATAATTAAACCGTGGTGATAGACGTAAATAACGATTAAACACTCCCGGGACTCTCAGTCACGCACATACACCCCCACACACAAACAACAAGGCAGACCTCACCTTATTTAGGAATATAATATCCGAACAACACCCGAACAGAGAAACAAATAGCAGATCCCACCAACTTGAAGAGCAACTCCACCAAGAATTACCCAGAACCAACTATTTACGCAGAAAGCGACTCACGCTACTCCAAAAAGACTACTACGACAAAGCAAATGATGCCAGAGCCTGGATGTAGACGGAAACCGTGAATATGCATCGTATACGAACATGACTGTAGGGCTATTCCGGCGGAGACGATCATCTAGAGACTCTTGATAAGCGTCATCCGACCACATCAATGGTTTCTCGGACGGCTAACGACTACTCTACAATGACAAACCCCAGCAAGCAAGGTGCTTTGATCTAATATATACTATCTTTAAAATTGAGGAAAGGAGTACCATCGCTAACTGGACCACAATGTTAGCGAATGTAACTCCAACCACGGAAGTATGAACTTTGCTACTTAATGGTTTCGAAACGTCATACCGTGACCAACGACTCAACCCAACTACAGTGACTAGCTAAAAACTTGACATCCCAGGTTAACCAGGTAGAAGGAGGATAAGGCAACTATCAAGAATAAAGAGACTCGTCAAATGGCGGATTGCGGCTCTCCCTGTAACAGAAGCAGAGTTACCAGTCAGCTCGGGGTGGGTGCTAGAGGTTTTCTAGGTTTCCCTCCAGCAGCACGCGAATACGGCTTATCTTCCCACAAAGTCCCCCTGGAGGGCACGTGACTCTAGACCACAAGTGTAAGGTTGATGTCCACTCCAAGGACCTTACCTCACGTCTGGGCTTTGTTATTCCACTTTATTAGATTCAATAAACGTGAGATGTGATACACACACACGTTGAGTCGTGGAGGGGTTCATCTGGTTTGTTCTAGTCTTGAACCCACTGTCTTCTGGAGGGCAAGTCACAATATCGGCCATGCGGAGAAATGACTGATCTGGGAGCCGGTTGCTGGAACCGTTGTGTTTTC
This sequence comes from Latrodectus hesperus, assembly GCA_037975125.1. Classification (NCBI taxonomy): domain Eukaryota; kingdom Metazoa; phylum Arthropoda; class Arachnida; order Araneae; family Theridiidae; genus Latrodectus; species Latrodectus hesperus. The sequence continues at coordinate 95,876 of JAJQOW010000249.1, forward strand.
TCTGCCCGACGGGGGGTCCTGTGACCTCACCTGTGATGGATCTTTTCACGCAGAGGTCATCTTTTCGCCTTACACTCGCTTCGCGAGTAGGCTGTCCACATGCGATGTCAAAATCCAACAGTTAACGATAAAGTAATTTCTGCGGGAGAAAAAATGTTTCTAAATTGTTCAGCATTATGTCAAAATGTTTAATTTCATAAACATTCATATGGACAGGGGTCGCAAGTCTTATGCGTACTAGAGTTGAATTTAAGAGAATAATACATAATTGTACAATGTTTCCTCAAGAAAGATGGATTTGGATAACTATTTAATAACCAGGAATCAGAGAATAGTTCCAACTATATTAAATTATTATCACTGGAAATTTATATTCATTGAAACCAAAAAAAGTTTAGCATTTGTTATTTAAACAGTAGGTATGACACCATAAAATATTCTTTCGCTTTTAAAACCATCCATATTTTTATTTGTCACATACATAAGAAGCAGTGCCACCCCAACTTATCTAGTGGTCAGCGTACCTGACTGCGGACAAGGAGGTCCTGGTTTCGAATCCCGGTTCGGGCAGGGATGTACTTTTTCTCTCTATCTATCTATCCTGTATTTGTCCTTTCCTTGCATGAATGGGTTGTGAATGGTTGCCTACCCTATAAATGGGTACCTATAGCATGTGTGTACTGAGGAACTCGGGCTCCACACCAAAATATGGTTCAGTTGGAAAAGTGGAGCAGCGCACCCTATGTTGCCAGCCTAGCTGGCACACGATAACAACATAAGAAACAGTAATTTATATATTAATATTGTAAAGGGCCATTATCAGTAAAAATAAATAATGTATATTTTTTCAGCAGTTTGCAGTTGAAATATTAATAATAACTCCATACTCACACGTATGCAGGTCATTAATACATGTATGTGTTAGTAATAATTTATTTAAGTAATCAGTACTTTAAAAAAAGAATTGACCATTGCGATGAATCGATGAACTGAAAATTTATATTTATGAAACGTTTAAATTACTCATTATGAATCAGTAAAATTTGTGCAGGAACATGACATAATTTTGTTAGTGAATTTTACTGAAAATTAGTTTTTAAATTATATTGTTTTATTGTAGATAATTGTAAGCTTTACTGGAATAATTTGTGTTTAAAACTCTAGCAAACAATATAAAGAAAATTAATCAATTGTAGCTACACAATCTTACAATTTTCGTTATTTTTTGTTGGAATTTCTATTCTCGTGATAAGTAAAAAAAATAAAGTCTGTCAATAAAAAGAAAAATCCCCTGAAATTTTTTTGGAATTAAACTCATTAATGGTTTGCAGCATTAATAATTTGTTTATTAAAGCAGATAACCATTAATGAATTAATAATAATTTGTTAAGACATTTTTTCTTGCAAATTTATGCGAGCGCTTCAGAAGTACTAATGACAGAAATGCCGCAAAAATTCCTGACACATCCTTTTCCGAAACTGATAAAAAAAATCGCATTTATTTTCAAAAAGAAATTTGCTGTTCAGAAATCTTTAAACTGAGGCTTCCATAAAATGAAGAGCAAAGATATTTTGAGGAAATCCTTTTCAAAAGTAACTTTACATAAATTTTCTGCATACATTTA